>PVIH01005748.1:0-119813 GCA_004025045.1 Sigmodon hispidus | reverse complement strand
GTCCTTTGTATTATTATGTAATTTCTTGCACTGACGTTTGCCCATGGCTTCAGTGGTTCACGATTAGATGGGTCCTGGTCAGTTGTGGCACTTGGGTTTGTGTGTCTCCTGTCACCTCTCTGGTCAGGGTTTGATTCTGTCTTTCAGAGACCCCTGCAGTTGTTGGTTCGCTCAGTTCGAGGTCGCAGTGGGGAGCCCTGCAGATTCCCTCAGCAGGAGCTGTGGGTGTGGCCAGGGGCACAGTTCAGCTGCCCCTGCTCCAGAGTGCGCTGGGACTCCGCAGCGACCTATTCTTTTACAGTTCAGTATTGATTACTCAGCCAGATACATCTTGTA
Source organism: Sigmodon hispidus (assembly GCA_004025045.1). Lineage (NCBI taxonomy): Eukaryota > Metazoa > Chordata > Mammalia > Rodentia > Cricetidae > Sigmodon > Sigmodon hispidus. Next base: position 119,477 of record PVIH01005748.1, on the reverse strand, counting down.
ATCTAAATTTACTTGACTTTCTGAGCAGAACTTCAGCCAGATTCAAGTGTGGTTAGAAAGGTTTTAAGCAATGATGGCAACATGTTGAGTTGGGGTATTCTCTTGATGACACATTGGAAAATTAATAATGTGTATATGATAGCTCTCAGGTTTTTCTTGAGCTCAGAACTAAGTGAGAGAAAAATAAAAGGATCTAAACAGTTCACAATGGCTCCACTACATCTTAACATCTCTTTATCATGAGTGGATGCATGGTTTACATCAAATTCTTTACCATGATGAATTACCATTGGGTTGAAAGGCAAAATTATTAACCCAAAGCAAAAGGTGTTAAATATTGTAGTTACCTTTGCTTCTAGATGGAAGGAAGAGAGACACTCCATGTAGATCACACCTGCAAAATGTATCTGCTTATCTCTGGGGACCAGGAGATCCTACTTTAGTGTCTGCCAAGCATATCACATTTCCATTCGACACAACTTGTCACCAAAGTCTCTGGACCTATTTTTTATACTAAATTATTTTATGCAAACTTCAATGGAGACCTCTCTATTATCATCTCTTTTCCTATGTCAGCTGCCCTATATCAACTTCACTGTGGCTGTCATCCACAAGGGCATGCTTCCAGGTTCCCAATGAACATCTGAAAGCACAGAATATACTCAAGTATATAAGCATGTATGTTTGTTCTAAGACACACACACACTCACAATAAAGCTGAATGTGTAAATAAGATACAGCAAGGCAAATCATAAATAGAATGGTTTTAACAGAACACTGTAGAAAATATTATTGACTACTTATTAATTATATCTAAAACTTTTCATTTAATATTTTCACTATATTTAATCAATAACTAAGAGTAGGAGTCATGAAGAAAAATGTAAGATTGCACTCTTCTTCAGAGGAAACTCCAGAACATAAGGTCAATCAAGGCTCTGTATTTGTATATAGGCTCTTTCTAGGCTCCAGGGAGAGCACTATCATCTTTTATGCCATGATACAAATTCTATTCTTAAGTTTGCAAAGATAAGATAGTTTTATCAGTTGTTTAAGATGCCTCTACATTTTCTTTTATCACATTTGCTTTGCTTTGGAGGGGCACTAGGAAGCAGTTTTGAGATTTGTGTATGTAGGAATTAAGCTTGGAAAACATTTAGCTTAGGGCTGGGAGAAATGCATCTCTTGGAGAGCTGAGTGGATGCAAGGCCTGCTTCCTTGCCTTCAGTCACTCCATGGAGTGTTAAACTCATCAGCATGTCCTGGCAATCTACTCTACTAGAACATTCTAAATCCATGCTGTTTCCAGCTCCCTCAGTCCTACCATAGATTCAGCCTTACCACATCATACCTTGGAGTCCAGGATCTCCCTATAGTGTCTTCCTTTATCTTGTCTCTGTGAGCAAGGTGGATTCTCCTTACAAAGCAGGTCATGCAATTTCCCACATCTGCTGGAAATCCTCCAGGGCCCCACTAGGAAATGGCTAAAGATTCTACCTCGCATTCCAACCCAGGTCTGGTCTCTCCCAATATATTTGATTTTGTAGTCTAACACTTTCCCCAGTGCTAACTGATCTTCTCAGTAGTTTCCTCTAGTTGAAATACTTTGCTTCCTAATTCTCCTGGTTTTCTACATGTCTGCCACATTCCCTTCATCCTTTGACCTTTGTGTGAGCTGTTCCTTGCCATGCATCCTAAATGGGACTCAGCCATTCCTTACAAGTCAGCCTGGTTTATGGACATCACTTAGCCCTCTGTGAATGGTATGGTGTTCTTGGCTCTTTATTATTGGCTTGCTATCTGTTTCTATAGAAACCTCAACTGTCATCTTTATCATGGGAGTCTGTCTACCCAGAAAAGCAGCCTGGAATCCTTTTGCTGGTCCTTGGTACATTTATCTGGAAAATGATAGCAACAATCTTAGCGAAGTCTTCATGACTATTCACAAATCACCAGCCCTTGCTCTATCACAATTGAGTATTTTATCATGCTCATGTGAAGGCAGCAACTGATGGTCTCACAAGGCTTCCCTAGACTTTCACTAGTACCAATACCAAAAATTCTCATATAGCTTGCTGAGATTATACCACTTAAGAATGTCTGTGGTAAACTATAATCCGTTGTCATTAATCTACTGTTGCAAATGCAGAATCGATGAGGTTTTCCCAGCTGACATGACAGATCCATTCAGGTAGGACAAGTTCCCCTATCCAACACTCCCTGTCATCCACCTGTCTGGAAACCCCCTGGTTATGGTTACAACGGAGAAAGCAGGTAAATAAACAGCAGCGTGTAAATGGTCCTACTCATTGCTACTCCAGAGAAAGGGAGGAGGAGGAGTGGGAGGAAAGTAGATAGGAAGGAACAACCGGGAGGAAGAGGATAAAGGAAAGGAAGGAAATAAGGATGTGAATAAGGTGAAAGAAGGGAGGACAGTGTTGTTAGAATTCAGGCATCTGTACTGGCCTGCCCTTGGGGTCCTGACGGGATATGTCCTCAACTGCAGGCATTAAGAACACCCCCTGTGTGCAGTCCTTAAGTCCGCTTATAAAAGGCAGGCCTTGCCTGCCTTCCTCTCTTTCCCTTCCTTTGCTCTTGTCCCCAGAGACCCATCACTGGCCCCTTCTATTCCCTCCCCTCAAAAAAACCTCCCACATGAGGTCTGTTGTATGATGTGACTTTTTTCTCCCACCATAAATTAAAACAAGCGTGAAGGGAAGAGAGACAAGATGCTTAGAGAAATTCTCAGGCTCACACAGGGCTATCTTTAAATTGGCATTAGAGATGGGCCGTGGGCTAAAGAAAGGATCGCATACTCTGCTCTGGAATCATCTACAACTCATTAGGAGGGTCAAAACCTCTTGCTAGCCAGCGAAGTTGGCCAGGTGTCCACACTGGAAAGGATCAAGTCTGACCCAATCCTGGCTGGAATTACAAATTCCTGAAGTCACGAAATACCTAGTGCAAAGTGAATGCCTGGCCACAGTAAGTCGGAGCTACTCAGAGCAGATGGGGCAGGGTGGGAGGGGGTGATGAAAAAAGTGACAGATTTCTCAATAACATCTGAGGCCATTTATTACTAGCAGATTCCAAAATGGTAGCAAACCATGAGTATAACAGATTAGCAATCAAAGAAAGTATGTGAAAGCTAGATTTCAAAAGAAAGGTGTGGAAGCACAGTGGAAATGCTAGCACTGGTCTGACTCCAGCACACTAAGAACTAGGGCCAGCATTACTTCATGACGTAAATAGAACATTTTCAGACCCAGAACTTTGTAACTACAGACACGGTAGAAGGACACTAGAAGGAAAAAAAGAGTCTGTTATGGTAAGTGGTCCAAAACCTTTTTTCTAAAATTTGAAGGAACAAAATCAAAGCCAAATTCCAGTATGTTTTGAATAAGGCTTTTCAAAAGCCAATTATAAACTATGCAGATGAAGGAAATATAATTTACCCATTGTGCTCATGTATAAGTGAGGCATGGTGGAAAATTCTAGATAATTCAACAGCATCTTTAAAGTATAATTATGTAAAGTGATAACAAGAATAAGAATTGTATTTCACTGAAATCTTTAAAAAGTATCAAACAGGTATAAGTTTTACAATCTGTCCTCTATATCAGAGCAGAATTGTGCTATTATAATATGTATGTTTATTCTTTACTAATACAATAAATACAGCCCTGCATTCTAACAGCCACCACTATTGTATGTGAGACAATAAAAAGGTATAGGGTGGTGTTTCATAAAACTATTTTTTTCTCATAAAGAGAAGTGTCCCAAGTATCTCAGGAGAGTGCAAATGAGATAAGCGGATTATATTCAACCTGTTTTGCTTCTAGATGCTGAAGCTGCCACGGCCTGGCGAGGTGACTAGATTGTACTGGCCAGATGGAGCAGCCTCAGCAGACCAGCCCCAGTCCCACAATTAGGTTTCTGAATGAATAGCATTCACTGCTGCTTAGGCTCAGCTATGAAGATCTGAGTCTGGCATGGAATGGAGCTGAGATTTGAATCCAGGTAGCCTGGTCATCCCCACCTTGATGCTTTGCACTTATCTAACAGAATGTAATCATTTTCCTAGGTGTGCCCTCTATTGGCCTTGTCTCTTGCCCTGCATCAAGACACCTTTATCACAGTACAAAGGAAAGATAATAAGTGCCAATCCCAAGGCTCATCATGACCATGGCACTTTATATATTTTGACTAGTCCCTAAAAGATAATTATCTAATCAAATAAATTAATTGTAAAATCTTTGGTTAGAGACAGTGATAAATAGAGATTCGGCACCATGTTCCCTGGACTCAAGTTTCAGCTCCATCTCATATCACCTGTGCTATACTGAATAAATTGTTTAAGAGTTTCTTGCCTCAGTTTTTAAAAAGTTTTCATGCCTCAGTTTCCTCACCTCCTCAACAGGAATTTCAGGATGAATAACAGGATTTAAAAGTATATCATAAGGAATAAAGTAAAACAAAGGTTTACATGTGGATATGAGATACCTCAATTATAAATTACTGACAGTTGATATTCAGTAATTTGAAATGTAAGCTTTAGAGTCTTATAGATCTGAAATGAAATCCTAAAAATTTCACTTTTCAATGTATAACTCTTATATCAGAAATTACCTAGAATCCTCTTGCAAGAATTAGTTGCTCTGCTTGACACTTGACAAATGGTGGCTGATATTCCAGCTGCTGGCATCACTTTTATCTGTGTAAGTCAGCTTTGTTGTTTTTGTAATATTAAATCACCTTAGTTCAAAGGTTATCTCATTGAGACATAAGATGAGGAAAGCAGGAAGAATGGGGCCCATTGAACCACATGGACAAAGACACTAACACTAAACACCACTCAAAGGAGTGAGCACTGTGGGAGAAAGCCTGTTTGCAATCATGAGTCAAAGTCGAGGATGGAGAAAATCGTTTTGATCTCCAAAGCAGTGGTTTTCAACCTTTCCAGTGCTGCAACTCTTTCATACAGTGCCTTGTGTTATGGTAACCCCTGACTGTAAAATTATTTAATTGCTACTTTATATCTGTAAATTTGCTATTGCTATAAAATGCAATGTAAATATCTGATATGAAGAATATCTAATATGTGACCTCCAAAAGGGTCATGACCCACAGGCTGGAAATTGCTAATTTAGTTGTTTAACACTGTAAGAGAGGGAACTGGTTTCTGCCGATGTCCATTGAAAATGGAAATGTTCTGCTGTCAGAAATACATCTGATGAGAGAACATATAGTTATGGAGCTCTGGATCTCATTATAGATGACTGTGAGCCACCTTGTGGTTACTGGGAATTGAACTCAGGACCTCTGGAAGAACAATCAGTGCTCTTATCCTGTGAACCATCTCTCCAGCCCCCAAATTTGTCATTTTTTTCTCATGCTAAATATTCATTATTGTACCCATTTTGTTATATCCATTGTTCTACAGTGTGATCTGCAAAATTATCCAAGTTTCTAGCCCACAAATCCCGGCTTCACCTCTCATGAAATTAGTATAATTGCCTCAAGCCACATTCATGAATGAGTTGCTTTAAATGTGTTAAGCCCTACCATCAAAGGAGAAATACATTATGAGTCATTTCAAGTGACTTCTGAAAGTACTTTCACCTCTTATAGAGCTGTGTATAGTTACACAAGAACCTACCATCTCTGCCAGTGTTCATGTCCTTAAGGTCTCTATGTTTTCCTGAAGCCAGCATAGAAAAAACAGTGGTAAAACCTTGTGTTAATATATTATTGAGATTAGTGTTTGTATCTTTATTTGTACTGCTTTTAAATGGAACACACTTTATTGTGTGCTTCAAGACAACAAGCAAGGAATAATATAAAGCTCAAAGGACAAAAGGAACTCACTGAAAAGGGCCATGAACACATTCTCTCTGAACATTAAACATCATTGCAAACTGGATATGAGAATTCAGTGTTGAAATACCCCCAATGCCCTGTTCATAGATGTAGTTTTGGGGAAGTAAATGAGTGCTCCGATTTATACAGTGGACCAATTCATTGATAGATTCATAACTGAACTATTGGTGGGGTGGAAAGTGGAGATGGAGGCGGAAGGAAGAAGCAGGTTGCCTGGGCTATGCCTTTGAACTCTGTGTTGTTCTGCCTTTTACTTCTCCATCTCTCTGTTTCCTGGCTCCTGTAAGGTGAGCGGCTCCTCTCATCACACCACAGTGAATCTCCACCTCACCTCAGGCCCAAAGCAATGGACCCAGCAAGCCTGAAAGAGAATTTGTTATGACTCTAGACAAATCTTCCCTCTTTTATCTTGCTTCTCTCAAGTAGTCTGTCACAGATGACAACACAAAGATAATGCAACTAATTAAATTAAAATTGTAATGCGTGTGGCCTTCTTGCTTAAAAACAAGGAAAATGGCAAACAATGCTTAAATCCAAACATAAGACACTGACAAAAGGATGAATCAGGTATCTAGAATGTCTGAAAATATAAGAATATTAGTGGCTAAATGAATGTAGATGATCAAGCTTTGAAAATGGAAATATTTTTACTTTGTTGGAGAGAAGTTCTCTTTGGGGAGGTCTGAATCAATGGTCACTTCAACTATAGAGCGATGACTTCTATAGTTGGACTGAGTAGTAAGTGCCTCTCCCAATGCTTTATGTATTTAAATTTAACTACTACTGTGGTATGTTAAAAGGGCAGAGTTTAATTCAAGCAAAATGTTTAGAGGTGGGCTTGAGTTTAGATAGGTCAGTAAGTTGGAGCCCTCACAGTTAAAACTCAGTTACTTTGTAAGAAAAAGAGAAAACAGACAAACATGGGACCATCCTTGCTACATTATCCTCTGTACCATGTAAGCCACCAGAAAAGCTGTCACTATGAAAGAGATCAAGGGGATACAAATAGGAAAGAAATAGGAAAAAGTACTTGTATTTGCAGATGATATGATTGTCTATAGAAGCAACCCTAAAACTTCCACCAGGAAATTCCTACAGCTGATAAACACAGCAAAGTAGCAGGATGCAAAATTTATAAACAAAGATAAGTAGCTTCCCTATATACAAGTTATGAAAAGACAGAGAATAAAATCAGGGAAACCATACCTTTCATAATAACCTCAAAAAAATCTTGGAATAACTCCTAATCAAGAAAGTCAGATTTATATAATGAAAACTTGAAGATATTGAAGAAAAAAATTAGAGAAGGTATCAGAAAGTGAAAAGATCCCCCACATTCATGGATCAGTAGCATTAATATAGTGAAAATGGTGATCCTACCAAAAGGAATATATAGATTCAATGTAATCTCCATTAAATTTCAGAACAGTTCCTCACAGAACTTGAAAGGATAATTTTCACCATCATATTAAAACATGAAAAAACAGTATAGTTACCACAATCCTGAATAATAAAAGAACTGCTGTAACTATTGCCATTCTTAATCTCAAATTGCAAAATAAAGCTAGAGTAATAAAAATAATATGGCAGTGGCACAAGAACAGACATGTTGATCAATGGAATCAAACTGAAGATCCAGAAATAAGTTCATAGACATATGTAAACCTGACATTTGATAAAGAAGCCAGAAATACATACTGGAAGAAAGTCAGTATCTTCAACAAATGGTGCTGGTCAAACTAAATGTCTGAATAATGAAAAATGGAAATAGATCCATTCTTATCACTATGCACAAAACTCAACTCCAGATAGATCAAAGGCTTCAACATAAGGCCAACTATACTGAACCTGACAGAAGAGAAAGTGGGGAATAGCCTTGAACTCACTGGCACAGGAAAAGATTTTCTGAACAGAACACTGATAACACAGGTACTACTGATAATAATTTTTTAATGGGACCTAGTGAAAACAAGAAGTTTCTATCTAACAAATGACACCATTATTTGGACAAAGTACAGCCTACAGAATGAGAAAAGATGGTTACCTACAATGCATCAAATGGACATCAAGAAAACAAATAATCCAATTACAAAATGGGGCACAGATCTCAAAATAGAATTCACAAAATAGGAAATACAAATGGCTGAGAAGCAGTTAAATGTTCAGCATCCTTAGTCATCAGGGAACTGCAAATCAAAACTACTTTGAGATTTAATCTTACACCAGTAAGAATGGCAAAGATTAATAATAAAAAACAAATGACAGATCATGTTGGCAAGGACATAGACTAAAGAGAACACTCATCCATTTCTGGTAGAAGTGCAAACTTATATGGCCACTAAGAAAGTCAGTGTGGAGGTTCCTTGGGAAGCTGGAAATTGATACACCTCAGTATTCAGCTATACCACTTGTCTTAGTTAGGATTCCCATTGCTACAACAAAACATGATGACAAAAAATCAAATTGGGGGAGAAAGGGTTTATTAGTCTTGTACTTCCACATTGTATCTATCACTGAAAGGAGTCAGGACAGGGACTCAAACATGGCGGATGCCTGGAGGCAAGAGCTGATGCAGAGGCTATGAAGGGGCGTGGCTTACTGGCTTTCTCCACCTGCTTTATTATAGAACACAGGACCACCAGCCTAAGGATGCAAGGATGGTCCCACCCGCAATGGGCTTGGGCCTCCCCATCATTAACTAATTTAAGAAAATGTCTTTCAGCTATATATTATGGAGGTATTTTCTCAACTGAGGATCCCCTTTCCCTGATGACTCCAGCTCGGGTCAAGTTGTCATCTAATTAGCCAGGACACTACTCCTGAGCATTTATCCAAAGGATACTTTATTCCACTACAAAGACACTTGCTCAACTATTTACAATGCACCTTTATTCATAATAGACAGAAATTGGAAACAGTATAGATGTCTGTCAATACATGAATGGATAAAAAAAAAGGTGGTACATTTACACAGTGGAATACTACTCAGACACAAAACCAAACAATAACAAAAACCTGAAATCATGAAATTTACTTGTGAATAAAAGTAACTAGAACAAAAATAATTTCCAGTGTGATGGTTTGAATAAAGATGGCCTCCAAAGAAAGTGGCACTAATAGAAAGTGTGTCTTTATTGGAGTATTTGTGGTCTTGTTGGAGGAAGTGTGTCACTGTGGAGGCTGGCTTTGAGGTCTCATATATGCCCAAGCCACATCCAGTGTCGTAGACCACTGACTGATGCCTGCAAGTCAAAATGTAGGACACTCAACTATTTCCTTAGCACCATGTCTGCCTGCACATCACCATGTCACATCATAATGATAATGAACTAAACCCTTGATAGTATAAGCCACCCCAATTAAATGTTTTTACTTTATAAGCGTTGTTGTGGCCATGGTGTCTCTTCACAGCAATAGAAACCCCAACTAAAGTATCTGGCAACCAAAATCCAAAAAGACAAGTATAATATGTATTCACTTATATGTGGATATTAATAAAATTTGGATATAAGGAACTAGGGAAGAAGATGGATCTCCCTAAGAATAGTTTGCTGTAGATGAATAGGGCAGGAGCAGGGGACTAGAATTGGGTGATCAAACAGGGTAGGGGAGGGAAGAGAGGTGTTATGTAAAAAATACAGGGATAGGCAGCCAAAATTAAGCACCATTTGAGGGGCTTTATGGAAAACTAATATAGTAGAACTTCACAAAGTTTATATACAGACAAAGATGATCTAAAAGGAATTGTCAAATAATGGGAGAGATGGAGGCCCAACTGGGCATCTCCTGTCATCAAATGAAACCTTCAGTTCTGGGACTAGGTTACATCTAATTGAGTTCTTGGTCAAAGAGGCCTCATGTGGTCTCTATTGGTCATTCTCCTCAAATTGATGGTAAGGCTCTATTGCTGTAAACAACATCTATACAGCTAGTTGAACAGAGAGAAGTGGAGCTTCTACCTACCCAGATCTTTCACCTCTGTTGACTAGTCTTCTTAGTACTAAAAGGTACTTTGTATGCTACCAAATCAGAAAGGTAAACACCAACTGAACTACAAACCCTTTATCTACAATAGAGATCTGTCTGCAAAATCAACTAATGCAATAATAGTACAAAGCTTGTGGAAGTAACCAACCAATAGCTGATTAGACTGAAGGCTCACTCCATAAGAGGAAACCAATACCCAAAATTATTCTAGGGTTCAAAATCTGAGAATAAATAGTCCAGAGACCAAGGGAGAAATCAACTACTGTTCTGCTAATAGAAAATAGTAATAAAATGATTCTGAATGACATTCTGCTGTACTCAAAGATCAGTGCTTTGCTCAGCCCTCATCAGAAAAGCTTTCTTCTACAGTAGTACATAGAAACAAATACAGATACCTCCAACTGAACAATGTACAGACAGTTCAACAGTTTGGAACACTCATACATAAATGGGCTATCTCCATCAAATCTTTTCGTTAGGAAACCCTGCATAAAATAAGGTGGAGAGATTGTTAGGGCCAGAGGAGATGAAGGACACCAAAGAAACAAGGCTTCTATACACAGTAGGACTGATATACAAATAGACTCACAGAGACTGTGGCAGAATGCACAGGTCTAAGCTAGGTGGATTCCCAGTGCTAAGATCAGAGGACATTAGCCTCCATTCTTAACTTAGAAGTGATCTCCAATTGATAACCTTTCAAAAGCAGAAATTAGTTTTCCCAGTAGAGTCTTACTGGATACACAAACTTCTCTTAAGGGTAGCCCCATATCCAGCCATAGATGTCCAACACAAAACAAATTCAATGGCATTGTTGGAGTTTCTTTTTCTCGTAATGTTTTATTGAGAAACTTTCCCCCATCAGCTCTTTTGTGTATATATTATGATTTCTAGCTTTGTGTTTATGAGATTTTTGTGTGTGTCCAAATGTGTATCTGCATTTATTTCTGTTTCTTGTGTTTTTTTCTTCTGTTTGTTTTGCCCTATTCTGGTTTTTAAATTTTTCTTTTCTTTTATTATTTTTGTATGCCTGTTTGTATTCTAATAAGAGAGAAAAACAAAGAGCATGGATTGGGGTGGGGGAATAGAGAGGATTTAGTAGGAATTAGGGGATGGTAAGCAAAACTCAGATATCTTATATGAAAAAATAATTTATTTTCAATTAGAAAAAAAGAGAAACAGAGACAAAGCAAACTGTTACTGAGCTTGATGCAAAGCTCAGAGATGAGAACATTGTTTTTACCCTGCATGAAAGCTGAGCTCATCAATCCTTAGCACAACCAATATGCAGAAAAATAGTAAGAGAAAAGCCTCTGTGACAAGCAAGTCACCACTCCCTGTAGTCCTCAACTTTACATCTCCAGAACCAAAAGCTATAAGAAATCTCTTACTTATAAAGTAACTTGAATCTTGCAATCTTGAATTGCAAAGATTGCAATGTTCTAGCAAAAATGAACAATCACTATGGTTTACTGAGTGACTCACTTATGAAGTTGAAAAAGAACTAGTTTCCTGACATGATTTTCCACATTCTGCCCTAAGCTTTTCTAAGATAAACTAAAGCCCTCTCTATAATCTCCAGGAAAAACAAAACAAAAAACAAAACAAAAAAACCTTCTAAAGTAAGGAGATGTTCAACGTCCTTAGTCACCAGGAAGTGCAAATCAAAACAAATCTGAGATTCTATCTTAATCTATCAGAATGGCTAAGATCAAAAACACAAGTGGCAGCTGTACTGGAGAGCATGTGGAGCAAGGGGAACACTCCTCCATTGCTGGTGGGAATGCAAACTTGTACAGTAACTTTGGAAGTCAAAATGGCAGTTTCTCAGAAAACTGAAAATCAAACTACCACAGGACCAAGCTACCCAGCTATACTGCTCTTGGGCATATACCCAAAGGATGCTCAATCATACCACAAGAACATTTACTCAACTATGTTCATAGCAGCTTGATATGGGATGTCTTTCTGTACACTGTGAATATGCTTATTACAATTGGTTAATAGAGAAGCTGTTTTGGCCTATGGTAAAGCAGCTCAGAGGCAGGTGAGAAATCCAAGCATAGATAAAAGAAGAAGAGCTGAGTCAAACAGACACTGCAGGTGGCCACGGAGAAAGCAAGATGTACTAAATGTACTGGAACAGAAGTAAAGCCATGGAGCCACATGGCAGTACACAGATGAATAGAAATGGGTTGAATTAAGTTTTAAGAGCTAGTTCATAATGAAACAGTTTGTAATTAATATAAGCCTTTGTGTGATTATTTGGAACCAAGTAGCTATGGGCGGGTCCTGACCTTGGGGCTAGACTGGGACTGAAGGGTCAAAAACTTTTGACTACAGCAACCTTATTTGTAATAGCCAGAACCTGGAAACAACCTAGATGTCCCTCAACTGAGAAATGGATAAAGAAAATGTGGTTCGTATACACAATGAAGTGTTACTCAGCTTTTAAACGAAGACACCAGGGAATTTGAAGACAAATGGATGGAACTAGAAAAAAAAATCATCCTGAGTGAGGAAAACCAGATTGAAAAAGACAAACATGTTACACACTCATAAGTGAATATTGGCCGAAAATAAAGGAAAACTATTTTCTCAACACTAGGAATTGTAGTTCCTTGCACATACAAAACACTCTAAAAGCTAACCCTCCCTATGTCAACATAAACACTGTCATCTTGAAGCTAAGTGATTAGGGAGAGTTATAGTAGTTGAGATGTGAGACACAAAAGGCCAGCTGTAAGAAAATCTCCTTGAAAGGCCAGCTGTAAGAAAATCTCCTTGTTTTGTACTAGTGGGTATCCTGTTTTAGACTTGAATCGGGCTGTGCTAAACAATCATAGATTTCCTGTCTTGTCTGTAGGAGCTGCCTCATTTCAATGCCCCACTGCACGTTGTAGAGTTAATGAGGGAATAATTATGTACCATATAACATATGAAAACAAATATTGATAACTTAAAAACAATGTCAGGAGCCACATGCAGTTCAGGAGAAGGGGAAATAAAAAGCTCTCAGGAAGGACCAATAGCAGAGTCTTTGCATGAAGTAAGAACACAGACTATAGTAATGTGGTTTGGAGAGTATTCAAGCTCAAAGACCTACATTTATTGGAAAAAAATATGAGATGCACAATTTATGAAAATTAATCGATCATTAAAAGCCAGAAAAAACTTGGCAACAATCACACAAAACTGAAGACTGTAACAGATTGTCACCCATTTTAAAATTTAGAGAATCCTTATTTTTTTCAATAATGTATAAGAAAGAAAGACCACCACAACAAAATTTTAAATAAACTTAAACATAAAACTATTGCCTATTTTAGAAGACCAAAAGAATTTGGGGGCAGTAAAGATATCATCATAAAATGTTATCATGCATTCATGAATCAAGAAATATAAAAACATTCTTATCTGTCTCCCTGTGGGAATTCTTCTTAAGATTATTAGTTAAAACACCAAACTGCAGGTCCTCAGAGAGCCACCACATCACCAATCAGTAAGCCACAAAGAATGTGCAGATATAAAATAATGGTTCAGTGCATTCAGAGCACCCAATGATCAAATACAGCAGCCATGACCTGAATATTTTCTGCCTGCCAGCTGCAACTTCTGAAACATGGACACCTTGCTCAGAATAATCTAATTCTCATAATGACCATCAGCGAAGCTGCAGACACATCTGTAATACCAAAATTCACTGACAAAAATATGAACTAGAAAATATGCTAATATTTGAGTCAACATTGCATAGAAAGAAATATTAGCACAGAAAGCATCAGTATAGTTCATTACATGTAATACATCAAACATCCTCTTTCAAGGTTTGTTTCTTTTATGGACAGGAAATAGTTCTTTCGATAAACTCCATCTGTTTGTGGTAGCATGTGCTACAGCACCAGAAATGCTAATGTGCTCTGGGAACAGACAGGAACAACTAATGAGGACTATAGAGTTGACAAATCCTATCCCTCAGACAACAAAAGGTGTGGTGGGCAGAAAGCAAATACTATATAGTAAAAATTACCAAAGCATCACTCTATACTTTTATTAAACAAATCTAATTTCTCTCTTCAATTCCTGTCCAACCTACTTTGGAATCTTTCTGTGTTCTCTGATCTGTGACTAATTTCAGAGTTCCATGTATTGATATCAGTGACTGGTTTGCTTCAGAAAACTCAATGTTCATATTTTATTGAAAGTATCAATAAATATCCCACATGTACAAAACAAAGGATTTCCCTACTGTACCAGCTGCACAGTGAATACTAGTATTATGGAAACAATTATTACATCTTCCACTACCTCCATCTTTCATTGCTCATTTTATTATTTATAAAAATCATTCAGTTCACTTTAATAAGCACCTACCATATCCTAGATACTCTTCTTGGCACCAAGGATTAAACAATAGATAAGGGTGAAGAAAAAAATTCAATTTCTGCCCTCAAAGAATTTGTGCCACTGTTGAGAAAGTATAAAATATATGCCTCATTCAGATCATTGTAACTACTGGCTGAACAATGAGCCACCTAGAGAATGAGAGGAAGAGGGTAGGCTGCTGAGCAGATGGCCAGATGAAATGGGTAATTGATAAAACCATGGACTATCCACACCTGTAGGAACCTAAGCCATACTATAAATCCTATCAGAAAAATCAGAATATAAAAAAATGCTAATTGCATTTATTGCCCTCTTGTGCTGATGGTTCTGAGAAGTTCAGGGAAAACCCACGGTGGTGATACAGTGTATATTTAATAAAAATCAGTCTGATATTCTAGATATATCTCCACAACCCAGGACTGCTATAACTATGTGGAGTCCTGCAGCCTGGCTGACACCTTCCTCGAGTGTGACCCCATGCCACCAAACACAAGTACCTTTCACAAGAGGAAAGCTATGGGAAGCTTTCTAAGGCATAAATTTACAAAAGGTCGGGCTGGAGAGATGGCTCAGCGGTTAAGAGCACCGTCTGCTCTTCCAGAGGACCCGGGTTCGATTCCCAGCACCCACATGGCAGCTAACAACTGTCTGTAGTTCCAGTTCCAGGCAAACACCAAGGCAAATAAATAAATAAATAAAGTTAAAAAAAATTACAAAAGGTCAAACTCCTTATATCTTTAGCAGGTTAGCTATAGTTTGGTATTTATGCCAACCAGAAATATTCATGATCACCTGGAGAAAAATCCTTTCTCTAGAACCTTTCCAGGGCTCACTGTTCTAATAAATTTTCCCAAAGCTCCTCAAATCTCTAACCCTATTAAAAGAGTATCAATCTTTCTCCCCTCAACATTATGCTGTTCAAATTCTGTTTAGATGGGGCTAAGGTGATTTTTTTTTTACCACCTTCTTTGGTATATTGAAGCCTATTTTGGATACATTTGTAAGGGACTTTTGTTGCTGTTTTGAAGAAAAATTTCCTCTTCCACATTTCTGCAGTTAGGTTTTTCTACTTGACCAGTTACAGGTGGCTAGCAGCAAAGAGAGCTCCCCTGCCATTAACCAAACAGAAACCTCACTGAGAAGTATCAACGGCCCTGTGTTTCATCAATTTAACATCCAGGCATTCGCCCTGGCCAAGCAGACACAGCCAACCAGCCAAGACAAACAAATGGGTCTTGGAGCAAGGAGGGGCTAGTTTGTGGAGACAGCCCGCCAGTCTAAACTTCTTAAGGACTTGGTATAAACGTGCTTTTATTGCTGAGGTGCTGTTCCATCTAAACAGCGCAGATTCAAGTCACACACTGCAGCCTTTCACTGACTCTGTTGGCTTAAGGTGTGTGCGGCTCAGTGACTGCGCAAACCTGCGTCACAGCTACCTGCAGCTCACTCTCTCAATCCTCAAACCAAAACGGTGGGAGCAACGTTGAACACTGACTGCTTTATCAAAGCAATGTTAGGGTAAGGGAGATGTCGGCCCCAGAGTCTGTCTCTGCCTCCGCCCCAGCCCCTGCCCCACCTAAATCCAGAGGAGTTGTAGGGGTCAAACTGCTTACAGGTCCGCACTGTTCCTCCAACCTAGCATTTAAATTTTAAAATCAGTATGGCAACATTACTCCCTCACTTCTCTCCCAGAGTCTCTCAGCAACCAAACATTTTTGTCAAGGTTGAAATTTGTGGCCATGTGGGTGGGAGAGATGGAGTCGTTTTTGAAACCTATAAAAACTAAAAATATTTTATAAAAATGCCCACATTTTAACTGTAAATTTTAAATCGCCAGTAACAGTATTGGGCATTTACATTTGTACTGGACACTGGGCAATGTGCTAGGAATATGAGGGAAAAAGGAATACTGGGTATATCAGTGACCATCCAGCAACTAATTAAATCTAAATTGTTGGCAGTAATGTAGAGTAAAAATTGTAACAACTACTTGACCATTTGTGAGATGTGGATTCCCACAACTGTACAAAAACAAAAAGAACCTCTATGAAATGACAAGCCAGCGTCCCATGAACCAGCTGAGAAAAGGAAGTCTCTCAGCTTATTAGAGTTTAAACTGTGTGACCTTTATCCTTGAATTTTTAGGTGTGTGTTTAAATGGTGTGTGACCAAGAGTCATCAAGGACCATGCTCACAGGAAGTCTTACCAGTGTCCTGGAAGCATGGGGCTTTCAAGGTATGCCAAGTACTCCTCAGAGGTGCCAGGAGGTGAGGCATGTGTATCAGAAAGAAAAGCACTGGCCCTCAAGGGGTCTACAATCTCATTCAGAAGAAGAGGAGTAAACAAACACGTATTTGTGTTGGTGACAGTAACAGTGCCGAAGTGACTCTGAATCCAGGAGATGTAAGAGTGGCCCCAGAGTATATTCTACCTCTGCCCCAGAGTATATTCTACCTCTGCGCTACTTGAAGAAAAGGCTTTGACGCTCAAAAGGAGTCAGCCATGTAGAGAAAAGGTTAGTGATGGAAACTGCAAAGAAGAAACAAGTTAGGTGATTCCAAAAAGAACTTAGGTAATGTGGCTAAACACAGGCAACCAGGTCAGGGACAAAGACAGCTATCCAGCTATATTGATCATATAGCCAATCCAGGTCAGGAAGGTGGGCTGCAGGATCTTCACAGCCGATGCCTTGCAACCACCTCGAGGAGCTGGGTTTTATTCTAACAGTGATGAGTGAGAGCCATGGAGAGACAGGGGACAAGAAAAGGCTGATTACTGCCAACTAAGTAAGCGACATGACAAAGAAGTTCTACTTGCTACTACAAAACAGGGTGCTTCTAGATAACGACTTGCTATACACTTCAAAAGGTTAGAAAGATTTTGAAAGTTCTTGTAAAAATAATTTTTACTGGAGGACTTAGACATGCTTATACTGATTTGAACATAACATTATACATACATGTATGAGAGCATCACTTGGGTCTCATGTTCAGTTTTGTTTTGGTTTGTTTTTTTATGCATCAGTTAAATAGCTTTTATAAAGAATAAGACTCAAAGGGGACAAATGTTTTCTTCCTTGGATGCAATCATTTTTTTCACCTTTTCCTGTCTCTCCGGTGGCATCTTCCGTCTGTTTCTGAGGGATCTACCTTGTGGAATGGGATGTACTGCTTCTACCGCCACTGCCTTCTCCTCTGTGTCCATCCTCTTGCTCTGTGTCCATCCTCTTGCTCTGTGTCCATCCTCTTGCTCTGTGTCCATCCTCTTGCACATTTTCATCTGTTGTGGAAAAGACTGTTCCTTTAGCTCAAAGAGACGAAGTTTGTGGTCACAGATAGGACACATGGCTGAAGCTGCTCCCTCATTTGTGAATAAATAATAGAAGTATTTCAACATCTCTGGCACACCAAAGAGTCTCAAGAGCTGCTTCAAGGTTTATTTTATTTTGTTTCCATCTCTCTCTTTAGCAAATCCTCCTTCAATAAATCTTCTTTCTCTCTTCTATTTTCCATAATCACCTAAACCAAAAGAGTCACCCGTAGCCATTCCATCCTCTTCAGATCCAATGATTAACTGCTAAATATGCACATATAAATCCATAAGTACCTCCTGACTTTGGGCTTTGCCATTAATTTACGCACCTTGAGGACCTGATGGTTATCTTTTTAAAATCTAAAGGAGCAGGACTCTTAAGAACAATAAATTATAAGATCCTTAGTTTCTGCTCAAATACAAATATTTTAAACCTATCAGCATGCAATTATTTTAGAATTCTCAACCCTGGCTTTTTAAAGGTACTTTATAACTTTACAAAAAATTATCCCCACTGATCTCATTTATACATATGAAGCTCTTGGTGAATCACTTATATTAAGGGCTCTCCTCATGCCGCTCCATACTGAAATGATATATATGGATTAAGTAATAGTTTACAAAATCATTATCTAAATACAAAATGCCTTATAACACATACCATGTAAGCTTCAATACAGGAGTATCAGTTCTCCATACACTAATTCTTCAAAGAGATCTTAACAGGTTGAATTAATAACATTCAAATTGAGATGCATTTGAGAAAACCAACAGCAAAAATCAGACACTCCTTGACTTGGTTCACAGTATATTTTGCCAATTCATATCACACAGTGAGAACCTCAGCTGCTAGCCACATTGCATCTCATTTCATATCATACAGTCAGCACCTCAACTGCCAACCACATTGCTTCTCATTTATTTCTCATATTTGTGGAAGAAATCTCCGTCCTAGGCTTCGAAGAAAAGACTGCACAGCATCTTCATGGCCAGGAATAATAACTTAAGAGTTGTTCAGAATATTTAATACAATTTGGTTATGTATAATTACAAATCATATTACAATCATAATCAAACCCTACCCACTAAGAGATCATTATGTATTTAACAAGTTAGCACTCTTGCACCCCCTAGTGGAAGAATGAATGAATATTGTATTTTCTCTCTACAAAGAGGTAAAAACAGGTAATTCAGATATACATACATACATATACATATATATATATATATATATATATATATATATATAAGACACAGTAACACGAACCTAAAGGTAAACCAAATATTACTCTTCTGCTAACAAGGAAGCAGTAAAATGACTTCTAACAACATTCTGCTATACTCATAGATGAGTGTCTTGCTCAGCAATCATCAAAGAAACTTCCTATAGCAGCAGATGGGCACAATACAGTGAGGGACCCATAGACAGACAATATCCAGAGAATGAGAGACCTTGAAACACTCAGTCTTAAATGGGATGTCTCCATAAAATCCTTCCTCAGAGAGCTTAGGAATTTTGTCGAAGAGATGGAAGGAAGATTCTAACAGCCAGGAGGGATAGAATATTTCAAAGAAATAAGGCTTTGTAGATAAAACAGGACAGATGCACATATGATCTCACAGAGACTGTGGCAGCATGCACAGGGCCCTCATGGGTCTAAACCAGATGTGGCTCCAGCACCGAGAGGTGAAGTAGACACAAGTCCCATTTTTAACCCTGGAGCTATCTCCAATTCACGTGCTTGAAAATGAAATTTTATTTTCCAACATAGGCTCACTAGATATATAAACCACACTTATAGGCAGGTCCCATGCCCAACAGTAGGTTGCCAACACAAAATGAACTCAATAGTATTTTGGAGGGGTGCTTTGTTTTACACTGCTTCATCTGGACATTTTGTTTTTAATCTAGGTCTTTCACTTACATATTATGGTGTCCAATTTTGGGTTTTTTTGGGGGGGCTCTGTGTGTGCAAATGTCTGTGTCTATATGTGTTTCTTGTGTTTTTTCTTTTGGCTCTTTTGTTTCCCCTTGGTGTTTGGGGTTTTTATTATTATTAGTTTGTTTTTATTTTATCTTATTTTGCTTTTGTTATTATTATGTCAGTATCTGTTTATTTTATAGTGAAATAAGAGAGAAAAAATGAGGATGTGGGTAGATGGGGAAGTGGGGAGAATCTGGGAAGAGATGGGGAAGGGAAAACCATAATCAGAATACATTGTATGAAAAAATTAAAAAAAATTGATTTTCAATTTAAGACACAGCAATAGCTAACTAGTCAACCGTACATCCCAAAGAGCTCATGAAAGCTGATACAAAGACACTATACTATTAGAAAAAAAAATGTTTTGACACACAACCCAACCCATAGGAATACTGTAGTAAGCTAGTTCCCAACATCAAAGACTCCATTTCCTCCTTTATCAAGGTTGGATGCAGTGACTTATAAGTCATTATGGGACTTAGTGAGATAATATACACTAAGGAACTTGTACAGGACCTGGCACTTACCTGGCCATTAACAAAGCTGCTGCCTTCTCCTCTCTTTGCTATCTGACCCTCTGCCCCCTAAGAACCTGCACATGGTCTCACAATGTATTTATGTGTAGGTGTCTGTCTATATGAATTTATGTGTACCACATATATGCCCACTGAGGCCAGAAGAGCCAGATCCATTAAAACTGGAATACAGCTGCATAGTGTGGGTCCTGAGAATAGAATTCATACTCTGCAAGAGGAGCTTTTCATCACGAGCCATCTCTCTAGCCCCAGCACCAAAGGCTTTCCCCATTGTGACTTGCTTTAATAAAACATTTTAAAGCAAAAATAAAATCATGTTAAACAAGAACCATTTCTTTTTGTTTGTTTTGTTTTGTTTTAGTACATCCAGCATCAATTATATAGCAAAATGATTTTGCAGTTTTGGGTTAGTGAATTCCTAGTGACTCCTGAGGAACAGTCTTTTAAAGGCATTCTTTGACATGCAAACTCTGATTGTCTTTATATGGAAAGGTCCATGCCCTTTTCACTGTTGGTATTTTCATTGCTTGTGGAAAGCCAGCAGTGAGTAAAAGTGTGGGGTTGTAGTAAAAATCAAGGCAACAATGTACAAAGGCTTGCAATATTCTTCATCACACTTCCACTTAAAGTGATACTCTTTTTAAAGCAGCGGTACCTAACAATGCCCTACTTATGCAATAACAATTTGTCAACTTTATTAAATCTTCAGTCTTAAGTACGAAATGTCTGCCATCCTATGTGATCTATATTGGAACTACATGGGTACACAGCCTTCAAGTGCATACCAGGTTACAGAGAGTGCTGCAGGGACGATTGTCTACACGGCTGTGTGCAATGTAACTGAACCACCCACTTTCTCATGGAACACCATCTGTACTTGAAATAATGACTAATATAAATTATAGTTACTCAAATATGAATATCTGTAAACATGTCCTCTAAAGAGAGACTAAAATAAACCTATCTCTTTCATGAAAATAAATGATGGGATTTGCTGCCAATGATAAAATTAAAGCTTTCAAACTAAAAAAAAAGAAACAGAACTTTGAAATATTTGCATCCACTAAGAGGTTGACAGCCTCTTATGCTAAAAGATTTCTGGTTTGAAATATATATAATGTCAGGGCTACAACATCTCACAACTCTAGGAATAAGACTTCTTTATTGACCAGTGCAGGAAATCACACAATCATACACCCACAAGAGCAATATAGATTATTTTGTTGTAAGAAAGTACAAAAATATTTCATATGGTTTTACTTTCCACATTGCAAATAAATAAAACTCATAAAATTGCTAAATTTTAATGTATAATCAAAGAATATTCTGTTACATAAAGTTATTAAAATATTCCATTCTCTTTCATTTCATTAGAAAATGTCCTGATTAGTTTTGTGTTCAAGTTGACAGAAGCTAGAGTCACCGAGGAAGCGGAACCTCAGTTGATAAAGCGGCCTTCTCAGATTGGCCTTGACTAATGTTTGATGAGCGAGAGCCAGCCCACTGAGTCAGTACCATCCCTGGGCAAGAACGTGGGCTGAGTAAGGCATGAGAAGCAAGACAATACTCAGCACCACTCTCCGATCTCTATTTCAGTTTTCACTCAGCTTGAATTCCTGCCTCACCTTCCCTCAATGACGAGCTGAGCTTGCCATGTGTGACCCCAGTAAGCCCTTTCCTCCCCAAGTTGCTTTTGGTTATGGTGTGTTATCACATCTTAAAGAAACTTAACTAGAACACAAGACTATATTTTCTTTATATATTTTAATTAAAAGATAAGAAAACATGTGCTCCATTAAGCCCAATATTAAGAGGTAAGGGAAATAATACCATATTGGTGGATGTTCGTGAAAATACAGACATTGTTTATAAAATGTTATTCACATTCATGTATACTATGTTTAATTTTTAAAATTCATTTGTTATTGTTATTTTAAAATAAAGCATCAATGTACTAAAATTTTATCAGTTGTGGGTTTTAATGTAAGGAGAGCCAGAGAAGACATACATAAATTCTCTGCTAGTCTTTAATAAGTTCTTAGAGCAACAAGGGTCCTAAACCAAGCTTTTTCAGTGAATAGCATAGAACAGGAGAGATCACATCTCCCTAGTCTCAAGCCAAGATATGGAGAGCTGTGTAACTCAAGCAGATACCTAGGATTCCTGAGATAAGTACAAGGAAAGCCTAGAAACAAGAATGGAGTTTCACATCTGGAAATCTTGGTCTGGGAAAAGGAAAAGAGCTCCACAATATAAATGGCAAATATAAGGAGCAATAATGTTTTTATAAATATTCTGATATTCATACATTCTCAATTCCACTGCATCTGAGTTTTGCTAAAGCCAAAATTCCATGCCCCATAGAAGAAAAGAAGCCTATAAAAAACAAACTACATACTGATCATTTTTCTTCTGAAAATAAAATCCAACCTCTGTTACTGTAGAATATATGCCAAGAACAGAAAGATCCGTGGCAAATATCTTTTAACAAGATGCAGAGCTATTTACTGTAGGTTTATAAAATATACAAAGGTACCTATACAGTACTTTTGAACATAAGCATAATTTGCTCTGCTTCCAAAAGAAAGGGGAGGTCATAATTTCATTAGCAAATAGGTCAATTATTCACTAACCAGTGAATATTATAAATTGATTTAAAGTTGGTTATCTGACAATGTTATCTTGTTCCAACCTCAATATATGCTTGAGGAATGGTGTCAAACCCAATTCCACTCAAGATAATCACTGTTTCTTTCACTGTGGTGTTTGGATGAATTGCAGCATATAACAGAAAAATCAGAGTTGTGCCAAAAACTGATCAAATGGGAATAAATATTGGATATGCCACACAAAAAAACAGTAAAAATTAAAGATGAAATTTAATTTTTTTATCCTCAGATAAATCATTCTCCAACATTTATCATAAATTATCATATCTTATGAAAGCGCATTAATAATTTGTTTCATGTTAAGAAATGGGTCATTATTACTGAAGACATCATACATTTTGGTTGCAGGATATGGAAAAATTAAGCTGGAACTGAGTTGGAAGCTTCCTCCCAGCTGGCTAGCTCTCATAGTACCAGAAGGTGTTATGCAGACTGCTGGGAAAGACAAGTCATCAACCGTCTTACCCAGATGTGCACCCCATGAAATACAATGATGACTTGTCAGGCAAGATGTGTTCACTGGAACAACAGTGACATGAATGTCATTGTGGTAACCAATGGTTTTTTCCTTGGACTTGAGGGTAGTTCCACAGCAAGGACCTCATGAACATAGTCAAGAGTGTTTTGGTACGTGGGTATGTAGTCAAACTTCCTTCTAAATGCACTCAAATATTTACAGCCATAAATTATAGCTGCTTTACATATTCATTAGAGAAACTCCTTATTGCAATGGCCAGTGGCTAATGCAAAGACTCATGAGTTTTCAAAGTGCTGGGAATAGATGATGGTGAAGTACTCAGTCCTAAGTGGGCTGCCATTCAAGATTCAAGGCACATCACAGAAGAGTATATAAAAATAACTTATGAGCCAGTGGTTGGGAAGGTGTGCCATAAAAAGACACCTTCTGGATAAGGCATGGGCACCACACTCATGAACTCACAGCAGCCCTTGTTACCTGTACAACATTGGGCCCTTCAACATTTCATCAGGGAAGCGGGAGGGCCTTATTTGTTCCTGCCCTGCTTCCCTGAGTTTGTGGCTACTGGGCAATAGGATGCCACTTTCTTTAACGACGTAGCCACTGATAAACTGTCCATGTTCCCCTCGATCATGCTCATGCAAACCTCCCTAATTAAATGCTCTCTCCCTCTCTCTCTCTCTCTCTCTCTCTCTCTCTCTCTCTCTCTCTCTCTCACACACACACACACACACACACACACACACACACACACACACTATATGAAAGTGCAAGAGGAACATGTTGGGAAGAAGCATCCATGGAGAGTGGGAAGGGTAATAAGGCAATGGGAATGGACTGAAATTCATTATACACATGGATGAAACCATCAAAGAATAAAAAGAAATTATGGGTCAGAAGCTGCATGCAGTGACACACACACATCTGCAATCCTAGGACTTGGGAGGCTGAGACAATAGTGAGAAGTTGCCTCAAAAACAAATAAAAGACACATAAACCATAAGACCAGAAACCACTTTGATATACCTCAAATTCACCTATAGTTGTTGATCATTATGAGTATTAGTAAGGAGGAAATCCCATACAATTATCACAAGACATAATAATAGAAAAATCAAAGTGTGCTAAAAGTGCTCAAATAGAAATAAATATTGTATATACCACATATACAACAGGGAAAGTGAAGGGCAAAATAATAAAAGGTAGAAAGAGAAGGCCAGATCATCCTTGTAAGAGTAAGAGCCAATCACTGTGTCTTTATATATTACAGGTGTTATGTAAGAAAAATGTAGCATCTCAGAAATATCAACAGGTACATACTTTAAAAAAATAAATATAAAAAATAAGAGTGTGCTCTCTTTAGTCAGAGTACCAACAACAGGTCAGTCATGGAAGACAAAAAACCATTTTGACAGTAACAGCTGCAATTCATTCATAGACAGAATATTCAAGGCCAACATGACCATGTTCACCCCGGGCTAAGTGGAGTGTCTAGACAGACACTTTCTCTGGAGCAGAGGGGGTTAGAGTGTCTCTCAACATCTCTGTGTGAGTAAGAAAGCCGAGTAATGAGAGAAGAGTTTTATATCAGTGAGTAACCAGCCGTTCCTGGCTCTATTGTATTGTCAGTAGGATCGCAGAGAAGATACAGTTTCTTCTTACTGTGGCACCCCCTCCCCACTGGAGTGGGTCAATGGTATGTGAGTTGTTAGGACTTTCATCACCACACAATGTAATAAGCCCTGGGTGGAGGTCAGACCCAACATGATTATAGTGAAGGTATGGGGAGTCAGACTCCCATGCAGTTACAATGAGAAGTCACTGTCCTTAGCAGTGACTAGCAGCCAAGAGCTTCATCTGGCTGGGAGAAGGCAGTTTCTTCCCTCTTTCCATCTGTCACAGCCATGTCGGGGGGAGGGGGAGCCAGTTAAAACAGATTTTAGAAAGATCCAAAATATCATAACACATGAAAAACTCCAAATTTCAATAAAAAAAATCACTCATCACAGCCAAAGCCTGGAAAATACCAAACCAAACTGAAAAAAGAAAACAGATACTGACACTGAGATGACTACAGTTATCCGATAAAGATTTGAAAATAAATGTGGAAAAAATGTTCCAATCAATTACAGACTTTGAAAAAGGAGAGGAGAGAAAGAGAACCTTCAATCAGAAAATGGAAAAAGTCATGAACACATTTTCACATGTCTAGAGGAGATATGACTGTGAAATATGAATGGACGAGGCCACTTGTCACCAGAGAAGTCTGAACTGAAAGAACATAGGGCAATCTCCCCCCTATCAAAAGGGCTGTATAGAGACAGAGACTCTCAGCATTGCAGAGAATGCTCACATATATGCCAAAGGGGCTGGAAAGCAAAATGCCCATCTGGAAAGAGTGGGCAGACTTCTTAAGCTGAAGAGAAGAAGCATGTAACCAGTAACTTCACATTGTAGTATTTAACCCAAAGAATCAGAAGAATTACATTCTTAAACTACTTATGAATGCTCAGAGCAGGTATTTAGAACAACCAAAGAGTATAGATAGATGATAAAAACATAGATACATCGATAAACAGATAGATGATAGATAGAAAGATAGATAGATAGATAGATAGATAGATAGATAGATAGATAGAAGGAAAGATAGATAGATAGATAGATAGATAGATAGATAGATAGATAGATATCAGGTAATGGTTAAATAAAGCCTATTACATCCCTTCTGGAGGAGACTATTTGACAAGGAAATGGGGCAAACTATTGACAAACCCATCTCCTCAATGCGTATGACTTCACGGAATTAAATTTCTTTTTTACAGGTAAGTTCCCTTCCCTTCCCTCCCTCCAAACTCTCCCATATATACATCTTTGCTCTCTTTCAAATTCATGACCCCCTTTTAAATTATTGTTGCTACAAACATACATATGTATATACATATCTAAAATACATATATATTTCAAAATACAGAAGTATTTAGCCTTCTCTATATTATGTACAATGAGTATATTTTCAAGGTCAGCTGTTCTGTATAGGATAACCAATTGATGCAGTTTTCCCTAATGAAGATGATTTCTCTTGCTCTCAGCATTCCTTGTCAGGTTGAAGCCTAGTGAGCTTTCCCCACTCACTTCAGCATCTCTAGTGTGGTCCTTGTTCAGCAGCCATATTGGTGAGACATCGTGGGTGCCGGCCACCTCTGACATTCCTGGGAGACACAATTTCACAGCCAACCTTGCAGCCTTTGCAACTCCTCTTTCACAGCCATTCATGAATCTTAGGTGTGGGAGTTGTACTGTTGATGGCTCCAGTAAGCCTGGAATCTACAACTCTGAATTTTGATTGGTTGAATTTTTCTGTAATGGTCTAACCTGTTGCAAAGAGAAGCTTTTTAAATAAGTAGTGAGGACTATACTTATCTGTGGGTATGAGAACTAAAACAAAATAACATTTTTAATTTTTTAAAAATTGTGTGTGTGGGGGGGAGGTGTGCCTGCTTGCACGCGCCTTTGTGTGGATATCTGCATATAAGTGAAGGTGGCCTTGGAGGCCAGACAGGTTTTCAGGTTGCCCAGAGTCACAATACAGGCAATTCTGAGCCACACAATAAATATAAGTGCTAAAAACTGAACTTGAGTCCTCTACCACTAGGTCATATCTCCAGGGCCTCTATAATGTTCTTCAAATGGTGTGTTAACAGTTTCCAGGGCTTATGGAAGATACAGAAACAGAAAGAAAATAGGCATTTTAAATGATGTAATTGGCCTAAATCTTAATTACATCAACATCTGCATTATAGTTATAATACTTCACTATAGTTTTGTGTTTTGTTATTTTGGAACAGGATCTCTTTGCACCACCCTGGCCTTGAACTCAATATTTAGCAGAGGATTGCCTTGATCTTCCTGATAGTCTAGCTAGCTCTGCTTCTTGAGTGCTACAATATAGATGTGTACCAATGTAACTGGTTTTTTTTTTTTTTTAATTCTGAGATTTGTGCATGTTAAATCAGCACTCTACCTACTGAACTATATTCCCAGCCCTTTCTCTTTTTTCTCATTTATTTTATTATTAATAAGGTCTCATTTTTTATCCATGTATCCCCTTGTTCAAATGCCCTTCCCCTTCTGCCCCTACAATTCACTCTTCTCCCCTTCTCTTTATCTCCTCTCTGGCAAGGACAGTAGGTCCCAAGGTCCCAAGGTGGCTTAGTTCAGCATCCATTCCAGGCAAATCCACTTTCCTCATCCCCACATCAAGACTGACTCAAGTGTTCCTCTGAAGGGAGTGGGCTCCAAGGAGCTGGTCCTAGGTGCTTGAGATCCCAAGCTGTTCAGTGCTTGTGGTTTGCAGCTTGAACATGCTTTGCTTTTTGTTTAAAGTCCACTAATAAGTGAATACATCCCCTGCTTATCTTTCTGGGATTGTGAAACCTTGCTCATGAGGATATTCTCCATATCCATCCATTTGCCTGCAAATTATAGAATATCATTGTTTCTTTCTGCTGAGTAGTACTCCACCCTTTCTTGTACTAAATTTTTATATAAAGCTTTCTCACATGGGAAACTAGGTAAAAGTTGTATAGAATCTTTGTATTTGTTCATAGAACATCTAGATCATTTCTTATAAATGCAACAGAAGCTGTAGTCTATTATTAAAATACAATTTTATGTAATATTGATGATCATTTAGTAACCTGACCCTGATGTTATATATCTTTAATAAATCTCCAGGTAATACATATGTTTCTCCTCTGGAGACTTAGTATAGTACCACATTGAAACCCAGACAAAAATTGATGAAAACATATTGAAAGCTTAATAATATCACAGTGATTATCATAATACATAGCACAAAACACATTTTAAAATATTCAATATCCACAAAAGAACTGTTTAAACAAGCTAAAAGTAGAATGCAATCTTTTCAATATGAATGAGAATATAAATATAAAATTTACAACTAACATCACCCTAATGGAAAATGGCTAGATGCCTTCTCTCTGTGATTAGAAACACAGTGAAGAAATTTTCATTCCCATGGTGCTGCCATAATAATTAGAGATCCTAAGTAACAGAGTAATAAAAAAGCCTCACCTTCAGTCCCCCAGGCAGATTTGCTCTGGTGTCAGGTAGACAGCAAGTATGTTAGAACATTGGTTCTCAAGACAGTATACATTACACTGCTTTTCGTGCACTTCTGTGCAAGAAATAAAACCATTTGGATAAAAGTAGAGGGGGAGAAAACCTTACCCAAACTTTTACTAATACAGTATTTATTTGCTTCAGTTATTACAAATGCTAGTTCTTCCCATCCTGTCTTCATATAATTGACCCTCAGGACTACTTCCATTAAGCATGTTACAATTAAAGTGTAGATGAGGAGTAAGACCTGGTAGTACAGCCCCATAATCCCAGCTACTCACGAGACTGAACCTAGAGGACCATAGGACCAGACTAAGTCACACAGATGTAGGGATACACCCATCTTTCCCTCTCAAGCTCCCAACATGGCTTAATCAGATTCTGAGGATTTGAGCTGAAGTCCCTATGCTTGTACATCAAACATTTTACCCAGTGAGTCATCTCCCCGGCCCTTTATTCTTCATCAAACTGAAAAGTTTGCACATTTAGACCAATATTTCCACCACACCTGTACCTATAACCTCTTTCTATTTGTATGAGAATTATGGGTTTTGGTTTTACTTTTATAAATGACATAGTGATATTCATCTTCCTGTGTCTAATCTATTTCACTTAAATAGTCATTTGTTTCAGTCCTGTTATTTCTTAATCACTCAGAGAAGGAAAAATGGGGGGGCATCTTTCTCACAATAACATATAATAAGTGTATTGACAACCAGATCACTAGAATATTCTGAACATTATGAAAAAGACATTATTCCTAATATATATACTTAAGATAACAGAAAAAAGATGGATACAAAATTCAAATCTGTATATTAGTAAGGACTTTTCCTGGAAGCAATTCTGCATGGTAATCTCTACTGCATTATAGCTCTGTTCCTATTGTTTTTATGAACAAATGTGTTCATACATAAATATATATATGTATATATATATATATATATATTTGTCTGTGTGCTACTTGGCTGTTAAGGAGCAAAGAGACTTCCTTATTTCTTCTCACCTCGCTTTTTTAGTGAACTATAAATTTGATCAGACTTTGTTCTCCCCAAACCAGCTGTACCTCCTACAACAGTGGCCTAAGAAAGGAATCCACAGTCATAGAGTAGAAGTTTTTAACCTTCTGTAGTTCCTTGTCACATCTTCGACACACTTAGTTGAGTGTTCACACTTTGAACTTCTGTTGGCAAAAAGCAATACTATCCACTTCAGTGTTCATTGTGAAAGTGTTAAATCATGCAAAACAACTCCATATTTTGAACTATCATAAGCAAGGCTCATCTTTTGTCTTACTGACTATATTAGTTTGGTCCTTTCCTATCTTCAGTGTGTGCTGAATGCTGAATCCCTGATGAATACTAATCCTCACAGCATTGCTATGCCAGGCACAGGCATATGAAAGTGGCTGTCACCTACAGGATTTACACTCTACCCACTCTGGAGAAATTACATATTCCACCTCCAGGACACACATAGCAATCACAGAGACCATGGAGTATGCTAGATGTCCATGGTTTTTAGTTGTACTGAAATTTCTATAAAGAGAAATCATAAACAGTGAGGTTTGTTTTAGAGGCCAGGATATAGGAAAACAGTGATGCTTTATTCCTCAGTTTCTAAAGATGACAACTAGGATTCTATATAGTTTGGTTTAAAATCTCTAAACACATCTATATCAGCAAACATTCAGGTACACATCAAAAAAACTTTTTTAGATTGATACCATGACATGAAAATTCAAAATCTATATGGATTTGGTCCTGGCACCCAGTATGTCTCCCAGGTGTAAATCTAGTCCCTCTCTTTGGCAGCTTTCCAAATCTGTATAACAGTATCATGCCAGGCTTGCAAAAAGATTTTATCAGAGGCTAAACTCAGGCCCAAACTGAGAAAAGACTTCCTACAGAATCCACAACTTCCAAATGAAAGCAAGTCAAAGCTGTTGAAACTGCTCCACCTTAAAGGTGACTGTAAAAACAGAGACTGGTGCTGTGGGAATAGATATACATACAGTGTCACAAAACCCCAAGTATATCTCTATTTTAGTTTAAAAAAATAGAATGTGTAAGGTCTGAGTCTCCACATCATTAGTTCCTTATTTTCTAACATAATCATAATGTCTGTCATATGTCAGAGAACTACAAACACATGCTTCTGGGAAACTTGGAGAACCCTTTCCTCCTCCTCTTGCATTCACACAAAGACTAGAGTTGAAGAGGCATCCCAAATTTTAATATAATATTCTGCCAAATATTAGAAATATTTAATCAGAAGATAGCCTTGTGGCAGGCACTGGGAATGTCAGTATCATTTATGTTTCAATAAGAAAAAAAAAATCAAGAGTCAAATCATCTGATGCTGGGACAAATACAGCATGAAGGGGATTTCCCTAGCAAGCTCAGCCCTGGGAGGCGAAGGCAAAAAGAGCACATAAGATACAGGCCAGCCTGGGCAATGCTAACAAAAGTCACAGTCAGACAGGGAGGAGGAGTTGGGCCATCTACTAAAAGTGTCTACAGGGGAAAAACAAAACCTTTGTTTTCTGAGGAAGAAACTAGATGCATGAGAATATGCATGAATGGGAATATTAGTTGAACAAGACTCTTTCTGAAGCTGCTATACTGTGGACAATACCAGCATATTTATAATAAAACCAAGAGAAACAGACAAAACATCTATGTCTCTCTCAAATTCTATCACACATACATACACACATATGCATAAGAAACATCTCACCCAAAAAATGTGCTTTCAACATGTAAGATTTACCCCTTTTTTAACCATAACAGACTTTTTGGTCACTTGGGCAAAAAGACAGTTTTACAGTAAAGGATCTCAATTTTCATGAACTAACTTCACAGAATCCTACTATCTCGGACTCTACTCACAGGTTGATGCCAGATCCAGGGTTGTCTGCAATGTGGTCACAGAGAACGTGCTTCTACTCAGATGGAACAATTGTTCCACCAGGTGGACAAAGCTCATTGAAGACTGCATAGGCACCATGATTTTACCAAGCACTTTGGGGTATCTCAGGCAATTAGTATATGAACATTGCACTAACGGCTTGGTTCTTACCAGTGGTCTTACTGCAAAGGTCTTAGGTCATTAGTATAATCCTGAAAATGACTATGGTATCACAACCCATCCTCCCCACCACTCACTTCTTTCCATTTCTCTCCCCTTCCCCATCTCCCCTCCCCTTCCAATCCACAAGGTGTTGGCTCATACTCTCTGCATCCTTGCTGGGATATTTAAGCCAGAGGCCCAAATAATACCTGATTTTGAACTATAGCTTAAAGCTAAACAAACCTTTTTAGCTTTTTAAGTTAACCGTCACAGGTATTTCCTTATAATAAGGTGGAGCTGACTAATATACAAATCAAATAAAGTGTAAGAAACAACAAACTGGAAACAGAGAGTCTGACAACCACTTTAGAATATGTTTTCTATTTTTTGATTGTAGTCTGAACTGCAATGAGAAATTTTTTACCATTATTAAAATACAAAACTATATCTAAAATAACAGATGGATAAATTAACTGCCAATGTAGAATTTTAATAGCACTGGACATGCCTTTATTTATAGTAAGTAAAATTTGGATGAGAAGCTGACTAGTACCCAGCAGGAGAATCTTATTTCAGTAGCTCACTCTCCTGCTAGTAGATAAGAATAGTCATTCAAGTCAATACAAATTCTACTCAGACAAAATGTGAGAACATATTTTCACTTGAAAAAAAAAACCTTGCAAGCTGCTTTATCACCATCCCCAAACTAATTTTCAATATCAAGCTGACCTTGGCATCTGTCATTATATTTTATAATAATGTATCTTCAAGAGAGCTTTCACAGTGCTTTAATTTTTTTTTATTTGATAGAAAAAGAAGCAGTCTATAATGTAATGCTCAATATGTCAACTGTACAGTAGTGAATGAATGAGGAAAAGTGGCAGAAAATATTCAAAAGCAGTGTGTAAAATATGTATGTGTGGGTGTGTCCATCTGCCTGTGTGAATGTACACATATAAAGATTCAGTTACAAAGAACTCAAGCCACATATCTCCCTTTCCAGGGATCTGTCAAAGCACCATAGAAGTTTATAGAAGGTCTTTTGTGTTCATCCTTTGTTGTTCTTGTGGACAACAACCATGGAATATACCTCTTTTGAAAGAAAACCCACCCAATCTCTGGCTCTGCTGGACTCCTACAGTGCCACCTTCTGAATGGTGACTCAACCCAAGAATGATCCAATGCTTTGATTCTCACAAAGGACCATGCACAGTGGGCTGAAACTCACCATCTCAATATCTCAGAAAATGGGTTTTGATTAATAGTCTGCCAGCCAACTTAGATTCTATTTCCTTGAAGCTTGTGTGTTTATCTTCACCTTCCATTTTTGTTAATTACTAACATGATTCTACTCCCTCTTTCCTGATATTAGTCAGGTGCTATCTTTTGTCAACAATCAAAATTTCCAAAAGTAATCATAGGATAAGACATCCCAAGAACACATCTAACTTGGGTGAGCTACTTGTGGGGTATGGTTTGTCAGTAAGCATTTGAGCAAATACAAAAGCATCACCTTTCTTTCATGAAGGCCTTTCAGACTGATGAACACTCAGAGCAACTACTGGATTAACTTGTGAATTTACCATGAAACTGTCCCTAGAATTCTCTATGCTGTTCCTAGGGTCTTGACATCTCTTGCTATTAAGGTCCAGTACAGAATTAAATATCTAGGCTTGTTGTGGGATATTTAATATTTAATTGCACTGACATTCAGAGACTATTAATAAAGTTAACCTTGAATCAGGGGATGGAGGCAGTGACTAGCTGACTGGAATTGGCCATAGAGAAGCCAGAAATACCAATAGAGAGATGCACAGAAAGAGAAGGAAGGGACTTGGACTTTCATAATTCTTTTTGATATGAGAAGTAGGGAGAGAGGGTAAACTGGTTGATCCTCCACTGCTTTCTTAACCTATCAGGTTTTTGCCCCAATATTTGACTTCCAAGTTTTTAATTGGTAATAGCACAACTTAGATAAACATATCATGAACTTCTTATAACAAACATGTTGAATAATTTTCCCATTCACATACTGCTTTAATACATTATGCTTCCTTGAGTTGTATTTCCTATGCATATAAAGCATGGCAGTTTTGCTTAGCATATGCACACAAGTCACACATAATAACATGGATTGTGCTGAGCATTACTTGTCACATAAATAATGGACATCATTAGTCATGATTCAGAAAGCATATATTTAAAGAACAATAGACAAGCCAGGAACCTTATAAAACACCAAATCAGATGTCCCACTACATAGACACATATACTTTCACCTTCACCCTCCAAGACTTTTCTCCATAAATTGCCACTGCCAAGAGCTTGGGTGTTGGCTTCTATGCTGTATTCCACAATGACTCATTGAGAGCAATGATTCTGAACAAATAAATGGCAAGATTCAAATGGGTTAGTGGCAGAAATGTTGGGTAGACCAGATGGCACAGTAGGTTAAGGCTCATTCTGCCTAGTTTGGGGACCTAAGTTCAATTCCCAGAACCCACACGGTGGAAAGAAATGGCCAACTTTCTAATGTTCTCTGGTCTCCAAAAAGTTCCTTGATGCATCTGCCCATACAAGTGTGTACACACACACACACACACACACACACATATATACAAAAAAGATAAAATAAAATAAATGTAAAATCTCCATTTGTAATTTCTGAATTGTAAAACCTGAATTTTTTTTAAACATAATTTTCTATTTTTCACAGCAAGTATAGAAAATGGGAAGTGTATCCTATTTAATATTTAAAAATGGGTCATGAGGAACCTGGGGCATTTGTGATAGCAAGAAAAATTAAGAGCTAGAAGGAAGCACTTTGCATTTATACTGAAACAACCAAGATGCTTTAACAGCAAACAAGTGTCACTTTGGAATAACTACACCTTAGTCACATTGTCCCTACCTAGTCATTAGTAGGGACTGTAAGTTTTTTGATTTTTTTTAGAAATAATATTTTGAGTTAATATTTCAAACAAAAGGTGTTATTTTAAAAATCAATTCAAACTTTTTCATAAATTCTAAATTCTTTGGTTTATATGAACAGTCTATCCATAGAATTCTATTTTCATTGCCCAGACATGTCTCTGAGTCCTTTCTTCGGGATTCTCTAAAAATAAGGACTGTGTACACATATGTGGGCAGAAATCCATGGAAAATCTCAACTCAAAACTACTCTAAAGATTATCTACTGAATAAAAACAGAGAATCCTTCCAGACTCTGTATGCTGTACCTGTCTTCAGGCACCTATCACTGGCCATGCAATATCTTCAGAGATACCCCAACCCCAACTTTCTACTAAATATCTCCATCTCCAAATCCTATCCATAGTGTTGCTCATATGCAGTGTGTCAAAGAGATATGAATGAAATATTTTCCATATTTCCTAATAACATAAGCTCAAAAGATTCAGCTCACTTTTGATTTCCCTGTGCAATCTCAATTTTTTCTCAGTAACATATCACTTTCCAAATAGTGGCAACTGCTCTCAATTATCACACAGACCGTTTCTCTTTTCTCTGTGCCCACAAGCACTCCCCTGGTTGTTGCATAGCTACTTCATGGCTGCTCAACTCATTCCTAACCTCTTCTCTACCAAGACTTTTCAATTCCATCTAACTTCCTAACATTCTAGAGTACAGATATGGCTAGCACTCTGCTGTTTATTGCCACAGGCAGCTGTCTCCTGTTCCACTATGAAATTACACTGAAGTTCTTGCCATCCCTTTCTTCCTTATATTTGTCATGTCTACATTTATACTTCCACAGCTTGGTCCATTAACACTGTCATTGCTTCTTCCATATTGGTATGCTTATATATTATATAGTCTTTATCTTCTTTGGCTCTAAAAGTGGATCACTTTTATTATGTCACCTACATGCCCATCTCTCTTTCTTCTCTTCCTCCTCCTCCTTTCTCTCCTCATCACTCTCAATTTATCAGCCCCTCTATCTTGTCACCATTTTTCATGTTATAACTATTGTTTCTATAAGCTCTACATAGCTAAGTCTCTCCCATCCATTATCACCATTGACATTCAAAAACTGTAATAAATGTCATGTTGATACAGAAGGACCCCTACACCCATATAAGTCATCAAAAGTTCTAGGGGACTCCAGGTCATGTTTCTCATACATTGAAGGCTTCTCTCGGCTTTTTTATACATACCCAGCCTGACACTGTGGGACACAAACATGAACCTTTTGAGATCTTGAGTAGCACAAAAACTTGAAGAAAGACATTTTCTGGTGTTCAGATTACTCTGATTCTCAGGGTTCAAAACCAAATCAAGATGACAATGCTTAATCTTCCTTTCTGAGGTAACTCTTCTCTTAAGATATGCATTAGTTTTGCATCCCGATAGATGAGAATCAGCCAGAAATTCCTATGCCCTAAATATATCTACACTGCTGTCAAGTCTCAGGCCTTAGGAGACTGTGAGGTTTCTAAGAGAAGAGTCTATACTTCATAATATGAATCTTCACCAAAACCTCTTACCATTTTATACTGGAAGCCCTTAATTCAAATATTGACATATGACAAGAAATCTGGGACCTTTCCACTCAAAACTAGCTCCCCACAATGACCTACCTCTTTTCTATACTTCTCCAACAGTCACATTCTCTTACAAATAGCAACTAAACTCTGAATTCAATTTCAAGATGGTATTAAAGGCAGTGAAAATACTGACTCTGGCTCAGGTTGTCTTCAAGAATAAATAGCATAACACACATAAAGCCCGTGCTGTCCTGCCTGGGATATGATAGCACTCGATAAGGATTAGTTTTATGAAAGCTAGATTTAGACTGTAGTCCACCCCAAGTTCTACAGAGCTACATTCTCAAACATAAGAGTTTAAGTCAAACATAAAATTCCCTCCCTAAAATACTGTGTATTTCCTATAACTTCTGCTACATTCTGCCTGTCAAACACTCCATTTAAGCTGAGCAGTTCTTATCTTGATTACCTCTCTTCTCCCAGAAGTCCTACAATAAAGTGACAAAAGAAACCATGATAACCATACACAAATGCTTTTAGTAAGTGAACAACATGATTTCAACAAATTCCCAACATGCTCTACCCAGATCTCACTTGAAATAAGTTCAAAATATCTTAATTTCTACTGGAAATGGCTCCCTCCCACACTTTGTATTGAAAACTCAGCTGTAAGCTTCCTCCCACTCAAATGAGGAAGGAAAAAGCCCACAGGCTGCAAGTTCGTGGCCATCTCTGGAGAAGGAGCCTGAGTGAATTGGCAGGCAGAATTACTAAAAGTGACGAGAAGGGAGATTCCACAGTCAAATCGGAAATGGTACATCCTTTTTCATACACACAAATTCATAATCAGACAATAACACTGTGAATGTTTCCGCCCACCCATGGCCTTCTAGGTGGGTGTAGGGGGACAAGCCTCCCCTTCAACATTCATAACAGACCTTAATCTTTTCAACACCTGTCAACACTCATCAAATGGATCTTAATCTTATTAGCGTCTCTTCAACCAAGTAGCTATAATTCCATGAAATGTCCTCTTCCTACAGAATGGTCTAAATAGCACTTCTTCCATGGTCCTCATAGCACTCATGATGATATGGAGCTTTTTCTTGTAGAATCAGTCTGAGACTCCTTAGAACACTGCAGACTCAAAGGCCAGAAACTGAGGGAAAACTGAGGTCACTGCAAAGCCTAAGTCTACATTTCATCTCTGTGAAAAGGAATAACAAAAAAAAGTAATTCTCTGAAATTGAGCCATTTTCATTACCAATTTTAGGCTAAATGCAGGCTGACGATTCTTATCATCAAATGGAATTTTTAGGTGTTCCACACAATCTCTGTTCTATTCTGTTACCTCACTTATGTAATAACACTCTGCTTAAGAAAAGATACAGCAATGAATCATAACCAAAAAAGAACAACCTTCATTTCTGACAACATTAACAATGCCTCAGACATTTCAAAAAGGTTAGAACCATTATAAAAGTTAGAATGTTAACTTTAAGCAGTGCAGGGGGAAAAGTGTCTAAAACCAAGCCAATAGTAAAAGGAAGATGTTTTCTTATGAACCTGACACTTACTTAAAATTCAGCCTTAACATCTCAAATAGAGAACACATTCTCATTTTCAGACTGCTTTACTTATCAAAATGAATGGGAGAAGATAACAGTCTCTATACTGGAAGAATAACTGCTATTTTTAAATTCTTGAACATTGCCAAATAACATCTTTTATAGCAAAGAGGTGATAATTCACTCTTCCAAAACTTAAATAAAAATAAAGGTAGACACATTTAATCAGCATTTGAGAATCCAAAGCCTCTTGTATTGACAGGTGTGTCCCTGGCTGGTGACATTGATGAGATGACTGGATCATGTGGCATTGATTTCATCATGATGCGTCCATTGCTGAACTGGCTACCAGAAGGTGAGGCTTAGATGGAAGAAGCGGGTCATGTGGGCATGTGTCTTTGGAGGGGTCACACTGTCCCCAAGTTCTTGCTCCTGTTCTCTCTGCTACCTGGCATTAAGGTGAGCAGCTATATCTTCTTATCATGGTATCCTGTCCCCCACAGGCCCAGAAACACACACTCAAGTGGCCAATGGCCAAAGCCTCTTGTTATGAGCCAAAACTAAAATCTCCACCTTTAACATTATCAGCTATTTTGTTAGTAACAGAAAAGTGACTTTTCTTTGGCTCTTAATGAATTCTGAAGCAATTTATTCACTTTGGAGAAAAGAGAATGTATGGCTTTCTGTGAATAATTCTTGCTATGCAGTCCAGGCTGACCTTGAACTTGCAATCCTTTTGCCTTACCCTACCAAGTGTTAGGACTCTAGACATGCACAGCTGTGCCATACTAAGTTCCTTATATTTTAACAAGCATAACAGAAGTCTGAGAAAATAACTATTTTTTAACCTTAAAATTGCACTCTAAGATGCCTAAACATCTCCATTCTTCACCATTAACCTTTAGTCATGCAGGAAGAGTGAAGCTTTACCAAATCACTTCATGATGAGAACAACCTTAAGCTGAGGCAATCATCTCATAGGAACTGGATTGTCACCTAAGCAACAGGGATAACTGCATAATGACTCTGCAAAAGCTGGCCTAAGGTAACGACCACCAAAGCACACTCTAAAATTATTTATGCACCTTTCCTTCCTCTGTTCAAACCAAAGCTAATGCCTCATCCCTAAAGATGGGGGAGACACTTTCTCTCCATGCTCTCAAAACATCCATTTCTATTAAAATCTTTTTCTGCCTTTTCATCATCACTTTTGCTCACTGTCTTTGAGGCAAATGGCCAGACATGGCATACTAGATCTTGCCATCTCAGGCCCAGGACTCCTATTACATGCACATTTATCAAAGCATCACATTTCCCCCACAGAGATACATAATGATGTCCATTAAAATCAAAATAAGACAAAAATTATCAAAGTCTTATTGTATAGTGCTATAACCATATGTTATTATAATAATTTTATTTTTGGTATAATAAAAATAAATTAAACCAAACAATACTGTTTATAAATACCAGTAAAATTAAAATCAAATAGATAATAAAACATATGGCTTATTTTATGTAGCATGTTTTATATATTTTAGATATTTTATTACATTTAAATTAAAGAGTAGCTATGAACATTCAACATTGAAAATCTCTTAAAAGTTTTTAAAAAATAATTATATGATATGTCTATTGCTTCTGTTAGTTCACAAAACTTGCGAGCCTACCAATATGCAGCCCACACAAAAATGACTCATCATGACATTATTTCCAGGCATAACCTGAACAATATCTTTAACAAATGACCTTAACATAATGAGACCATTTCAAATGATGGAATGAAGAAAAAGGCACAACTTGTTACATGCAAGGGTTGAGGTATCACCTTTTCACCAACAGTTTCTTGATTACGATTCAATGTGAGCATAGCAAACTACAACACTTCAGACTTCAGCTGGGCTCTCACAAAAAATAATCCTTCAAAACAACAGTGTCCTTTGTTCTCTACTGCCAAAATTAAAGTCAACTAAAGTATTTTTTTAAAGCTTGACAGTCATCAACTTTAGGACAATTTTGATTACTCATGTTTATTCATATTCTCTCTCTCTCTCTCTCTCTCTCTCTCTCTCTCTCTCTCTCTCTCTCTCTCCCCCCCCCCTCTTTCTTTCTCTCCCTCCCTCCCTCTTTTTCTTTTTTAGTTCATATACTTGAAACTATTCTTTGGCCTCCTTTACACAGTCTTATTATGATGTGTCCTGAAAGGATCTGGTACTCTTCTGACATGTGGTCACCCTAAAGTCCTTTCAGAAATACAGAAATGAAGGAGCTTTTAGGAATGAAGAAAGGGAAGAATGAGGAGGAACAGACAGGAAGCAGAAAAGCACACACAGCTAGCTGGTCCTCAGAAGTGTCACAGATCTGCAGTTCTCCCCAGGAAAGCAACACTACACCTTCTATAAGGCAGTTCACATTGGCAATGACAAGATTATATAAGTAACACACCAAGCAAATGTAAAGAGA
Source organism: Sigmodon hispidus (assembly GCA_004025045.1). Taxonomy (NCBI): domain Eukaryota; kingdom Metazoa; phylum Chordata; class Mammalia; order Rodentia; family Cricetidae; genus Sigmodon; species Sigmodon hispidus. The sequence goes on along the minus strand of PVIH01005748.1, from coordinate 79,490 downwards.
ATAGGCTGGTAAACTATGCCAAAGGTGCTGTATTACAGGTTTGCATGAATCATTTATTGCTTGGAGTAACCCACAAGGTAATGATGAAGTTATAGTTCTATCACTATTTTACTAGTGAAGAAACTGAGGTACATCACAGCTTCATGTCCAGTGTGGGGAAGACAGGTGTCAGACACTACTTCCAGGGTGAAACCTTTACCCAGTTTTCTCTTGTCATAGGAAGTAAATAAAATATTCCTTGTTAGTCTTTCTCCCTTGGATTTTCTCAAGTATGAAGCTGTACTACAAAGCTAGGTACAAAGGTGTCAACTGAAAGGAATGCTGAAATGGATAATAATTCCATTACTACCTGAAGCATTTGAGTCAGCTTCGGGGGGGGCAGAGGGGGGCACAGAACCAGGCAGAATGGGAAGCTGCACTAAGGCCTCCTTGAAGCTCTCTGGACTGATAACTGGGTGTTTTATTTAGGGTTTCTTTTGCTGTGAAAAGACACATGGCCACAGAAACTGTTATAAAGGAAAACATTGCATTGAGGTGGCTAAGTTTCAGAGGCTTAGTCCATTATCATCACAGCAGAGAGCATGGTGGTATGTAAACAGACATGGTGCTAGAGAGGAGAGGTAGCTCAGAGTTTTTACATCTAGACTCACAGACAACAGGAAGTGGTCTGTCTTAACTGGGCATGGCTTTATCATATACAAGACCTCAAAGCCCACCTCCACAGTGACACACTTCCTCTTACAAGACCATAAGACTACTTCAATAAGGCCACACCTCCCATTAGTGCCACTCCCTGGGGGGGGTGGGACATTTCTTTCAAGGCACCATACTACACAGAGTGCTGAATAGAAATGTGCTAAAGGCAGAAACTGTGAAATTTGGATTCCTGGTCGTTGTTTTTGTTGATGTTTTTTCTTGCATTGCCACGGAGAAATTCAGACACCCTAATCACCAAGTTCTTCTGAGAATTGGTTTCATCGTGTACAAAAACAGAAAGTTACTCTAACAGCCAAGGACGCTGTGGCCTTAAGGCTGAACCCCAGGCCTTTTACTGTCAGCCAGGCACTGTCAGCATAGGCTTTCTTGGTGTTACAGTGGAAAGGGCATCTGGAGGCACAGGTCCTCACTCCTACTCATCACGTCCCCATTGAATGATTCCATTTCAGTGAGACAAATACCTGCTGTGAGACAAACTCTAGGTGAGCCACTGGGGTCAGGTAGAGAAGATGGACAAGTGTGCAATGTTTAATGCTTCTCTCACAAAGAAGAATTTGGCCATACTGAGTGACGCTAAGGAAACCTCATCCTCAAACTTCTCCCTCAAACTCCATCAATACTAGCCAGGCATGGGGAGAAAAAAAAGTAAAACAAACCACTAACATAACATATCTCATAGAGGAAGCTAATTATGAACATACATCAGTAGGAAATGGTCTGATTGCCTAGTTGACAAAGCCTCTGAACAAACTTAGAGAAATGAAATGAATTTACATATCTTCTTTTGACTTCAACCTTCAACCTTCAAAGCACAGAAATGGGCAACTTCAAGGTTAGACCAAATCCATGAAAAAGAATACAGAATACAGAATATATATAGTTTTTCCCAGGGTTCCATCTGATGGCCTATTTCCCATAAACCTCCCAGCTTCTCACCCACTTCCTGATCAGTACTCATGTCCCAGTGGCCTCCATGTTTCCTCAGCACTCTGTCTCCAGGAACAAGTTGACTCAACTGCTTATACAATGTTGTCAAAGCTAGAAAGCTGTAACTTGGGTGAGCAAGGTGGTTTAGCTGGTGAAGCTAACTACTGCTAAGCCTCAAGATCTGTGCTGTGCTCCAGGGACCCATGGGGTCCAAGGATAGAACCAACTCTCTGTAGTTGTCCTTTGATGTCAACATGCATGCCTGGAATACATCACCATTATACACTGAATAAGCAAATGTAATTAAAAAAAAAATTTAAAAGAATTTCCAATGACAGAGTATGATATATGCATTTTCTAATAGGAAAAATCTTAGGCAAAACAAATAGGAGAGAATCTTTTATGATCTCCTTAAGTCACCCCTATGTACCTGTGAACAGCATGAATCAAAATCTCTGTTGAGAGAAATAATGGGGGGAAGGAGAGTGGGCAGTAAAATATCACAAAAGAATGTGAAAGCCTAAGCTTCGCCAGCACTAGCCTTCTATGGCTTCACCCAAAGCAGGAAATTACTGTGCCTCTCCATGACTCCCCTGCACCGGTGCCCAGGCAGCTGGCCAACTCACTAACCCCTTCTCTGGCCTCTTCCCTGGGCCTGCACAGACTGCATAGTCAGTGCTACCCTGGCCCCACCGTAACCCTAGCTGGCTTGGGAAGCTGGCAGAGGCTATGTCTGTGCTATTTAAAGCTATAAGCAGCTACTGTGGCTGGAGATGAGCTGCTTAGTAGAAAAGGATAAAGCCTGGGGCATGGATTTTCACAGGTGCTAATGAATTCACTCACCTGCTAAAATGAGGCACCCAGATTGGAAAGACAACAGCTCAGATCCATTTGCTAATTACCAATATTCGTCTTTATAGCCTATCTAGTAATTCTGTTCAAGGTCAAATTGCTTGATTTCAGACCATCTCTATGTAAAGTTTAAAAATTAGAGACCCACAATGCCAAGCAAGATGTTTCATATAGCCAGGACACAGTAAATATCTGAATTACTAAATGAATTAAAACAAAGAACAGCCATGCCTGGCACTTTGATCTGCTCCTTGCATCCTTCAAATTTTAGTCTCAAAATACAATAAAAAGATATGTAATAAATATTATACATATCAGACTATCCATATGAGTTACTTTATACAATGATATACATAGCTTTGTATGCAATATATTTACACGTATAGAAACATGAATATGTGTATCTATGTTTGATTCAAGTTCCCTATATGAAACAGTACAACTTCATCAGGCATCAGCATAAAATAATGATCAACAAAAGTGCAGCCTCTGAGGGCAGGTGGCTAGGAGTTTTGTGAAACCTGATAAGATTCTCACTTCTCTGGATTCCTCATCTACAAACCAGAATTTTTGACAAGATGAAGACCATTTCTGTGAATGTTAGATCTATGCTTGGCTCATACATTTTAGACCAGATGAGTGGTAAAACATTTACAGTAGCTGTGACAAATGGGTTCTTCCCTAGAGTTTCTGTTACCTCTGCCATTGCCGATAAGAGGACTCGATAATCTCCGACCCTCATTCCTTACAAAGGCACAAGGGAAAACCTACTGGTCCTTTAAAACACATCAACTGGCCCTTCTCCAAAGAACCCCTTGCTGACCTCCAGTTCAAGTCACTTAATGTTATACTTATTTCATAAAGTACTGTCCCGTTCTTTATAGCATTATGTCAACTTTTCATTATTCACTCTGTTGAGTGACTAAAATGGCATAGTAATGTTTCCATACTCCACATTCCATGGCAGTAAATGCTACAACATTGTCTGTTGCCTGGTTTACCCACAGCATTCAAAGCACTAACACATACTAGATACTCAGTAAAAAGTGACTAATGAATGATTCAGTCCAGCTTGATCCAGTCAGTCTACAATCACCTACTCAAGAAGTAGAGAGAAGGTAAAATTTTGTCACAAGAACATGAAGAATCTTAAGAGTTATCTCAAAGGATGAGAGTTTGGGAATGAACATGGCTGCCTAAACAAGACCTGAACAAGGACACACTAACAGACTGCAAACATGGATAGATGGAGGAAAGTACACTAGGAACCTGAGACAAAGAACTACAGACAGTGCAGAAATGCTGAAAGGGAGAAACGGTCTTCCATAGGAAAGAGCTCCCAAATTGGTTATGCAATACCAACTAGTCAGCCCTGAAATCATATGCATACAAGTAAATTTATATTGACAGAGCAGATTCCATTTATACAGTTAGAAATTTATGTAGATATACATAAATTATATACATTATGTATATGTATATACATATATATGTTATATCAAAGAAATAGAGATTATGAACTTGAGAAAAAGAATGGCATGGAGGTGCACATATAGGAAGGGTTGAAGGAGAAAAAAGAAAGGAGAAAGATTTGTCTATATTTTAATTTTTAAAAAGTAAAAATAAATAAAAAGTTAGGACAATCAGTCATATAACACAAGACACTAAAAAGGCATGGATTTCTGTTTTTTCTTAAGAGGCTTTGTTATATTCTTCCAAGAAGAAAGAGTCAAACCACAAAGTAAAAATGTATAATTCTGTGTACCAAAGGGGAAGGAGAAAGAGGGACTGTCTATTCAAGAAGTTTCATTTAGTCAAGGTGCCTGAAACCAGTGGGATACAGGGTCTACAGTGTCCAGGATTGGTATCCTATCTATGTCTACAGTCATTAGTCCTGATATTTACCATGTACCAACTGCATGAGACATTGACTTTAAACAAGTAGTATATGTTTGCTCAGAACTCACAAAAGAGATTGTCACCTTGCTACAGTGTCAGCCTTACTGGGAAGTTAGTATTTCAGCATATTGTAGTGGGATTATGTTGTTACATAATTGTTCCTCCTACAGTAAAAATGCTGATTCACTGAAGGCAGACAGTAAGTGTGGGCAGCACTACCAGACTGGGAAAACTCTGGGAATGGGCAGAAATGCCATAGAGATGCCAAGATATGCAAAGGAAAGAAGTTGAAATGCTGCTGACAAAGGTACTGAGCCACGTGACTGAGCAAGATAAGAATCATGGGTTAGTTTAAAAGTAAAGAGTTAGCAAGTTGTAAGCCTGGACCCAAGGCTGAGCAGCATAAAATTAATATAAGCATCTGTGTGATTCTGTGATTCTGTGGGACAGTGGGCCAAAACCTCAGGGCTAGGCCTGAAAGTCCAGGCCAGAAACTACACACAACAAATGGAACACCAACATGGGTAAAATATACCCACATAATGCCGTGGAAAGCTTAAAAATGATCTAGAGCACAGAAACAGCAACTTCTAAGTTGTGTCTCTCACATGGGGCATGGTAAAGAGACTGAGTAGTGTATGGGATTAAATTACAAAATGGCATGTTTGCTGCATGCAATTTAAGCTTCAACAAGGCTGGTTCCTGGGCCTCAGTGTAAGCAAGGAGCTGTATATGGTGGACTTAAGGTTTCTGTTTATAAGAACAAAAAAAAAAGGAAACAGAGTAAAAGATTGATTCTCAGTAACAGCAGCATTTGTTTGGATCAGCTCTGTTTGCTGGAGGTAAGTAGAAGCACAGCTTTTTTAAGTAGGCTTTTTGATTCAGCCTTAGAGGCAAAACATTTGTCTTTTAAGAGGCCCTGCTGCCAAACAGTTAAATGGAGTTCATGAGCAGGAGATGTCAGTGCTTTACTTGGTGGTTATATGGACCCTAAAATTTCCCAAAGAGGTAATTGTGGATTCCACCACTACCTCTGCTAAAAAGCTAAATTCTATAAAGTTAGACTAGGAGCTGGGTGGTGTCAGGCAGCCACCCTAGCCAAGCCTATAATCCTAAACCACACCTTGACAGATTAAAGGTGTGGACAGAAACAGAAGAAGATAAGAAATAAGAGATATACAGAAAATACAGATTCAAAAAAGAACTCTAAATGGTTAAAAGTATATTAAAAATATATACATAGACTTGAAAGAGAAAAGAAAAAAGAAAAAGAATAGAGAAAGTCCTTTAAAAAGAAATAGAGTAAAATAGTAACAATAATAAGCCACATATAGATGGAGAATACAAACAGTGTCTATATATTGTATGCTATTGTCTTGTCTTTAAGTCTTTTGGCTGAAAATGAAATAGTTAAAGCTGCTAAAAGACATTTAATTACAAATGCTAATGAATTAATCCAACCTATATTTTGTAAATGAGATGACTTTAAAACTGAAATCAAAAGATATGTTACTTTGAAGAAGAGATTTTCTTTTTATTTCCACAGAAAATGAGAAGCTGTGGATTTATTCCTTGTTAAAGAAACTAAAGTTTGATTGAGGAAAACCCCCTGAAAATTCTCCAATGAAAATGGATAACCCAGATGATTCAACATTTTAGAGCACCTGTGTTGCAGCTTTCTTTGGAGCTCAGTTTTCAAGGAGACGGGCTGAGATGACCCAGCCTTAATGACTACTTCACTAAAGACTTGTCCATGATACTAAATTTTTCTTTGGATCCCCATGGGACTGCCAATGCCTCCATTCAGCAACAAGTAGCCTAGAGAACTACACCCACATTCCCAAAAATAGGTTATAGATATTTATATTTGTTTACAGTGTTGGTTATAAGTTGTTATAGATAATGGATAAAAGAATATTAGATTTAGGGTTCTTGTTTTAAAAGGGGGGAGGAATGTAGTGGGATTGTGTTGTTCCATAATTGTCCCACCTACTAGTTTAATAAAAATACTGATTGGCTGAAAGCATACAGGAGGTGTGGGCAGGGCTACCAGACTGGGAAAACTCTGACAACAGGCAGGATACACACAGAGCAAAGAAGATGAAATGCTGCTAAGAAAAGGTACTGAGCCACATGGCTGAGCAAGATAAGAATCACAGGTTACAGAAAGATAAGCAGGGGATGTACTCACTTATTAATGAACTTTAAACAAAAAGCAAAGCTTGTCCAAGCTGCAAACCACAACCACTGAACAGCTTGGGATCTGAAACACCTTGGACTGCAGCCCATTCCCTCCAGACCCAGTCTTGATGTTGGGGTGAGGAAACTGAATCTGCCAGGAGTGGATGCTGAACTAAGCAATAATGAAACCTTGGGACCTCCTGCCCTTGCTGGGGAGGAGATGGGGATATGTGGAGAAGAGAGAGTGACTGGAGAAGGTGGGAGGGGGAAGAAACCTTGAATAAGGATATAAATGGATAGAAAATGTGACTTTATTCATAATAATAAAAAAAGATTCAAATCAGAATGTCTAGAGTAACGTCAAATATAATATAGATTTACCAGGAGAGATGAGCTAAGAAAAAACAACAATGAAAAAGCTTCAGTTGTTGACTAAGTATAAAGTGTGTCAATTTCTTTTCAGAGAAAGGCACACTGCAGCAGCAATCAAGTGGCAATCTTTGGTCTTATTCAATTTGGGATTTGTCCCATTCCCTTAGGCATTTCAGTGGAGACACAAAAAGGCAGCAACATATACACAAGTCTGAAGTTCAGAAGGGAGATCAAGGGCCAAACACATCCAGAAACCATCATCGTGTAGATAGTACTCAGAGCCCTAAAGTCAAGGTTGAAAGTACAGACACAGACGAGAACTGAGTAAAGCAGATATGTAAGCAGACTGTAGAGTTGACAGACAAGGGTCTGAGAGAACAGATGGTGCTAGACCACTAAAGCACAGGATGGCTGACAAGTTCAAGAACAGTGGTGCCCAAGGCACAGTCCACCAATTCACCAACACTTCTTAGACACTCATAGACACTAAATCAACACAAAGAACCACCTCAGAGCCTCAGCGGGAGATGCTGGCCTTAATCGGAGGAGGAAACCAAGGCTTAAGACCTGTTAAAAGACGTTGTTCAAATTCAACAAATTTCTGTGTTTTACTAGAATCTGGCCACAGCACAAGAAGATGGCACCCAGGTGTGATTCCAAAGAGCATACAGCTTCCAGCCAAGGGGACTGAGAGGAAGCTGTAGTTGTTCATACTTAATCCAGTCTCAGGCTGACAGGTGCTGAGTCTAGCTGGCTGGGATTATAACAGAGCAGTGGGCAAAGGCCAAGACAGTATTACAGACAAAAAAAAAGGTTGAAATTCCTACGACAGAAAGCAGGTCAGCTGATATAATGGCTATTCTTGGTTGTCAACTTGACTACATCTGGAATTAACTAAAACCCAAACAGCTGGGTATACCCATGAGGAATTTTTTTCCCCCTTAATTAAACATGTGAAGTGGGAAACCCACTTATAATCCAGTTCTTTTGAGGTGAGAAGATCTACCTTAACCTGAGCCATATCTTCTGTTGGCAGCCTACATACAGGACATCAACAAAGGAAGCGTATTCTGTTTGCCTGTTCACTCTCCCTCTCCCTGGCAACTCTATTCCTTCACTAGAATTATAGCCTACATCTTCAGGTTTCCAGACTACACTGAAGATAAGCTGAGACATCCAACCTCATGGAATGAACAGCTACTATATTCCTGGACCTTCCATTGGTAGACAGCCATTATCACACTAGCTGGACCCCAACCTGTAAGTCATTCTAACATAACCTGTACACATATACATGTTCCTCTAGAGAATCCTGACTAAAATGACCAGGAAAACCAGCATCAGCATTAAGGCTAAAGAGAAACAGTCAAGTATCAGAGTCTGGAACCCACTGACAAAGGATTAGAAATGGACATTTCTAGACACTCTGCAGACTTAATAGATCTGATGCTCTGAGGCAATGCCCATAAACCTATGACTTCCTAAGCCCTTCAAGTGGTCCTTATGCCTTGAAAACAAGGATTGTCATTGGTCTTGATGTACATTCAGCAAATGCAACATATGAGAAGCTCTCTTTGAGAGAACGATACCTTCATATAGTGAGATGACATCCCCATCCTGGTGTGTCCCTAACAGCCCAACCAGGGGACAGTTCACTCTACTTAACTTCATAATAATTACCTTTTGAGCTTTAAAATGGGGTTATATTTCCTCATCTTACTCATAGTCAAGCTAAAACACTTTTCAAATCTGCAATAGCTGCCAGGATTCTTGAAGCCTTTAAGAACACAAAAATTCTCATGTTTGGTGGATTAAAAGTCACTATCAAAACAATGGGTAATGTGTTGCTAGAAAGTAAGCATATCTCAGAGTCTGGAAATATAATACTCATTCAAATAGTTTCTATGCCAGACCATGAGTAAACAGCTAACACCTGTCATCACTCATTAGCAAGGGTCAGTGTGGTGTTTGGATCTCTTCCTTGGCCAGGAATGTGCTGTCTGTAAGGATGAAGAACACAAAACCTAACTCCAGAGTCATGGACGCTGCTTCTAGAAGGAACCTTAGGAAGCTAATAATCACATTTCCAAACTTCAGTTTCCTGAAGACACTGAGATTGATCCATAATGAAAACTAAGAATGTCTGTGACTGTGCCATTGAAACCAACCAACCAAATAAGTTCAATGAATGCATAGCTGTTTCACAAGAAGGGTAATGAGAGAGTTGACAATGTGTAATCACACACTGGGACTCTTACCACAAATATTATACTTTTGATAATTAAAAGGTAGGGAAAATGGCAGTCAATGAGATGGCTCAGCAGGTTAAATGCTTGCTCTGTAATCTTGAGTTTGATCCCTACAGCCTATATAAAGGTAGAAGGGCAAAACTGATCCTACCAAGCTCTCCTCCATACACACATCATGGCAATGCACACTCACACGATGGTGGTAATATTAATAAACAAAAATAATAATGTAGGAAAAACCATTTACCACAAAATTTGCCTAGTTGTCAAGTTGACAAATGTTTCAAAATATTAAGATTAATCAAATGAACACAAATCACTTTATCTAATTGACACCCAGTTTTAAGTACATAAAAGAATAATAGTATGGTAGGATGAAAGCTCTGTCAATTTCAAAGCATTCTCATAGGGAATGATTGTCTGTTTTTCTCTAAGTATGGATTATAATTAGAGATCCTTCTCTGAACACCTTACCAATTGCTAGGAGTGAGGAATAAAATGGCTCAAATTCTTTGTCCATCCTTATATTCTAAGTCTAGCTGTGGCCCCACAGTTGAAGCCAAAGTTAGCAGTGAGGCACAGCTGACCAAACAGAGATCTAATGGTGACTTAACTTTATCTGAATGCGAATCACTAAGCTGGGTCTGCGCTCTTGCCCTGGCAGCCAGTGAATACCCTCCTCAGGGCCAGGTATGCAACTTGAAGGACTGTACAAAGCCCGTCAGAGAAGCTTGAAATACTGGCACACTCTCAGTAAGATCAAATATCCTGATTTTCCAAAAGAGGTATTATCTAAAAGTTCAATCCCTGTGCTGAAAGCACTGCTTTTCACTGACAGGGCTAAATAAAAGTTTCCCCGCTGTGCTTGCTTTGCTAATGTTTGCAGGTTCTTTCATTAAGTATTGTTTGTTTTCTCTCAGGTGTCATGTGCTCTGGATCCCAACTTAAGATGGAGCTGCTATGGTCCAATGACACCTGAGGGAGCAGAACGAGCCTCTAGTCTCATACACATCTTCTACCTTAAGGAACTCACCGTCTGCAGAAGTAAGCCTTCCAGAAATTACCTACATTTTGAATTGGCATTAGAAGATTCTTTTAGGTAAACAAAAGCTCCATGCATTCCCAAAGTCCACTTTGATACTGTCATTCAAAATTGAGTTCTTCAAAAGTTAGAGCTACATAGCCCCATACTACCTCTGTTTCCATACTTTCAGACTGCATCCACAGAGGGATAAAGAATTCACACTCTTTGATCTCCTCTAAGAAAGAACATACCAACTGGTTGTATAGTGTTAAATGATCAGCTCTGAAAGCATACATATATGGAACATTATACAGACTGAACAGGTCATATTCAGGAAAGTATATGTATATACTTTATATATATATATATATATACATACAATAATAACTAATGGATCAAGGTCATGAAGAAGAGACAAGGGATGGTATATGGGAGAATCTGAAGGGAGGAAAGGGGAGAAGAAATGTAATTAAATTATAATCTCAAAATAACAAAAGTAAAATAAAATAATTGTAAAAAAGTATCTTATGATGATATTTGGAAACCAACAGTCATGTCATTATTTCCTTAATCATAAAACAAATGAGAAAAGAAAACTAAAAAAGAATGCACACTCCTTGCCAGGCTTTTGCCTGATTTGATTTGTCATAGAAGACTTCAAACAAGATAAAAATAAAGGTAAGATAGAACCTTAACCACCATCACCAAAGAACTGAGACACAAAATGAATAGACTAAGGAAGACCATCAGAATATATGACCCTGGTATCTGGGCAATAAAGGGCTTGACACATAACATAAGGATCTGAGTTCAGAGGCATAGTACACAGCCATAACCCCAGTCTGTACAGACAATGAGAGAGAGAGAGAGTCCTGGTAATGATAAGATCCCTGTGAATCCGGGTTCAGTGAGAGGTGGGGAATAATTGAGGGAAGATACTGAACATTAAACTCTGTCCTCCACTGCATGTGTATACAGAGATAGAGAAAGACAGAGATAGACATAGAGAGAGATGGAAGGAGGGAGGGGAAGGGATGAAGGGACATCCAATGCCATAGAAATCTTTCTATCTCAAAAACATTTCACACTGTGATTTATAACTTGAAATACATGTCTACATGAGCCCTAAGGGAATATCAACATTACACTCTCTACTTCCTTCATTGACATCTCTGAAACTACAGTGTGGGCTATATCACACCACTAAAGGAAACACATCTGTATCATTGGTTGCTTTGCTCTTCTGTAATATGCTGCCGTCCTTACCTTCCCTCTGCTAACTGAAGAATCTAGTCAGTGGAACCTACTTCCATCACAGAGAGACAGAGGGCATGTCAGCCACTCTTCCCAGATCCACTATCTGCTCAGCACCCTTCCCATCTGGCTAAAGTGACTTCAAAATACCAAGGTCTTATTCACATTTTATTTTTATCTTCTACTTTTGTAGTAGAAAATAACACTGACTGTTCCAAAGCAACTTCATATGTGGAAAAAATTAGAAAGTCACGGTGTATGCCTGGGGAATAAGGAAGCTGAAAAACAAAGAAACAAACACCCTTAGGTTTCCAAGTTAGAATAAGGCCCCCAAAGAAACCTGTTACATTTGAAGGAGTGAAAATGAGAAAACTTGGAAACTATGGAGAAGGACTAAATCTGATTTCTAGAACTACTGTATTGTTAGACTGAAATGACTAACAGAAAAACTCATATAGAACACTAAAAATCAGAAAGTAGCATTTTTCCAAGGAATACGATCAAAGCCAAGAGATGTTATATTCAAAAGCACATGGCAAATCTACTAGACAAATCAAAGGGAAGGTGAGGGAGGCCAGGAGAGACTGCACAGCTGGGCCTCAGTACGCTTATCTGCATCATTTCTCCTAAGAAGCATTAGAGATAAAAAAGGCAGTGGACAGATAATCAAAATGTTAAAAGGTAATAATTTTTGAATAAATGATTGGGGAACAGCATTTTTTTGTGGTGAAATTGCTGGTAAGGTGCCCATACTACGCTGAACAAATGCTTACCTGTGTTCCTGTACACAGCCACAGCCTGTCATTGGGTCACATACTATGTGTATATAGTGAAAGTACAAAAGGAGCGTCTACTGGGGAAAGAAGAGAAATTATCAAGAGTTGGGGTGGATAAGAGAGTAATAGAGAGATGAATAGTGTGTACATGTATTAAAATGCCATAGTGAAGCTCATTGTGTATAATTATATACTGATGAAAACATTACAGAGAAAAATATCAACCAAGAATTCTGTCCAGAAAAAAATGTCTTTCAAAATTGAAGAAGAAGTTAAGATATTCCAAGATGAGCAAAAGCAAAGAGAATATGTCACCATTAGACTCTATTTGCAAAAAATACCAACTGTAACCCAGGTTGAAATAAAAGAATAAATACCCAGCTGAAATCATATATATATTATATATATAATCTCAATAAAAGTAAATTCAATAAAGGATCATTATAATGGCTCAAATTATTTTGATAATAGTATATAATCCTACTTTGGCTTACAACATGATTCAAGAGACACGCTACATACAAGTGTATGGGTAGCCACATTATTTATAGATGTGTGTGTGTGTGTGTGTGTGTGTGTGTGTGTGTGTGTGTGTGAAGCTATATCACTGGGCTGACAATGTTTCCACAAGAGCCATATACTATTTAACAGAACCTTAGTAATAGACATGAGAAACCTCCATTTGAATTGTTAAGAATAATCCAAGTGACTCTCAAAACAATATAGGCTATTGCTGTTGCCTTTGTCTGCCTCTTGGAAGTTGAAATTAAGACCTTATTGATAAAGGCACTACATTTTTCAAGCACAGAACTCAGAATATTCAAGCGATATCTAACCTGAAAGTCTTCCAACCATCTATTTTTCATAATACCAGAAAGTGCTATATAAACTGTCAAAGGAGAGAAGCAATCAATAGTCCTATTCAGCTGTGATGCCAATGAACTGTAAAAATAACCACCATGACAAGTTACCTCTAAACGTGAAAAATCGTCACTTGTATCTTGGCAGTAACCAACAGCTGTCTAATTGGACTTAAGGCCCACTCAATAAGAGCAAAATCATTCCTGGTATGAAACTCAGTCATTTAACCATCTGTAAAGTGACAGATCTTAGAAAAACTTACTCTTGCACTTTACTAGACTAGTATGATTCCTAACTGCATTCTAAAGAAGCTTTCTGTACAACCACAGGTAAGTGTAGCACTCATCCCTCATCAAAGGACCTTCCCTTTACGGCAAAGGAAGACCATTACAGAAAACCACAAGAGATCATAATGCAGAGATCTATGGATTATGTAGAGCCCAGCACCATGTGATACATCTACAGTACAACTCCTGCACTGAAGGCTCAGAAAATTCAAAGAAGGGAGGTTTGGGGGAATAAAGATTGCAAGATCCAAAAGGTGTCAAGTCTGATGTGAGAATGTGTCTTGTAGAAATGTCAAGAAAGCTTGACCTGTGATAAGTTAACAGCATGGTTGACTAAACAAGACCTGAACATTGATACTATCAATAGACAGGTTAGCACATAACAGAAGAAACCTCACAGGTTACTACAGGTAACTAATGATTGCTGAGAGAGGGAGGATCTCCTAAGAATGAGATTCTGGTCAGTTAAAACAAAGTGGTCAGCCCTGAAATCACATATATACAAACCACGTGAAAAAGACTCAGCATGTTTATTTATATATTATGCATTTAAATACAGGGGTAGCAATAATAGTTGGTGATGGAGAGGTCATAAATTTGAGGGGAATTTGGGTAACATAGAGAGGTCTCAATGAGAAGACATAGGTGGTGTTGGAGGAAAGAAAGGGGGAAGCTATATTTTATTTTTTAAAAAAAAATTAATAAAATAATTTTAAAACAGATTAAGGAGTTTAAATTTTCTAGTTTCTAGATATAAAAGTTATAAAGGTGAAATTTTATGATATCCACAAGTGAAAAAAGGGACAGAGCTACTAAAAAATGAGTTTTCATATTTTAATCACTGTTAAAATAAGTTCAAAACAGTAAGTGTACATTTCTGACAAATAGTTGTCATTTTTTAAGAAAAAAAAATCTAAGTAAAGTTAAAAGTTAAACTAGAAAAAATAAGTTCAAAACACAGATTTATAACTTTAAAATGTTAAATGTCATTCCAACAATGGTCATAACCATCTGTGACTCCAGTCTCATAAGACCCAACACCCTCTCTGGCCTCCTTTGACAATGTGTACACAATAGTGCATAGAGCACACATTAGGACAAAACACACATACATATACAATGGGTTATTTCTAAAGGCAATAAATAACTAACTAAGGCTGCCTGCATGATGTAGGCTATCCAATGGAGCAAGAGTAAGACATCAGAGAGGGATCAATCCCAAGAACCCCCAGCCCTGTAATCCATAACTGAATATGGAAAGGCCCAGTGTTGTACAGGTATGAAACAAGTAGATGTAGATGTTATGAACTGGTGGTTAGACTCGGTCACAAAGCAAAGTCCTGACAATAGAGGAGGAATACACTGGGAAGAGTGAGGTGGCAAGAGTGGGTTACAGATGGAGGGCAGTGAATATGAACAGAATGTACTGTCCACAGGAATAAAACTGTCAATGGCTAAATGGATTGTTTAAAAATGAGGAACTGTTTCAATGGCACACTGCTTTTCAGCATGACTCGGAGTTCCTGGAATTACTATGCCAGAATACCATAGACCAGCCTGTTTCTGGAAGCTGGAAGTTCCTCCTCATGGAGCTGGTAGTGTTGGTTCTCCTGGGACCTTACTTCTTGGCTGGTAGACATCTTCTCATCTCCAGGTCCTCCCACGGCCTTTCCTCTCTGCCTGTCTGTACCCTAATCACTTCCTCTTTTCCGAACAATTTTAAGTTTCACTCTAATGACCACAGTTTTTCTTAATCACCTAAAATGTTCTTTCTCTAAATACAGTCACATTCTTTGGTATGGTGAATGAAGATTTCAGATTAAGAAACTTCAGTGGGTATATAGTTCACCAGATAACAATGTGTGTGGGTGTTAGTCCTTACTACATCATAGGGAATTTCTATCCAATTTAAAGAGTTTAGGAAATACCCTTGTAAGCCCTTCACAGTCTACTATGACTCAAATGAACACCATACACAGAGTTCTTTGTTTCTCAAGGCCTTCTGCAAAGACACACCACAAAGGATTCCTCACTCATGGCAAGTTCTAGCTTGCTGAAGGTTAGACATTTAGACTCCCCTCTTAGCTTATTAGACCTGAGACTTTGAGTCTCTTCTGTGAATCCCATTATTCTGCCAGTAAGACCCAAAAAGGAAACTTTGTGGCCCCTTTAGAAAAGGATTGAAAGGAAAATGGAAGAGGGCCTCGGATTGACCATTTACTTCATTGCAGAACCCCCTTTTAAAAGTTGTGTGGGTTGACATTTGTCACAAATAGCAATAGACATCTGAAAAAATCTTGGACAAGATAGAATGAAAAAAACCATACATAATAAAATAAAACAACAAACATAATTCAATTATACAGTGTTTATAAGAAAATCACTTTAGATCCAGAGATGTAAGTTAATTAAAAGGGAAGCCCATCCCATGTATAACAACATTAGGCAAAATAAACTTTACAAAACAAGTTACAAGAGACAAAGGAAGATGTATACTAATAAAACTATATTTAACAATTATAAATATTTCCATATAGCATACCATACCATAAAAACATGAAGAAAATGAAAGTACCAAGGGAAAGCAAACACAGTCCTACAATCATAGTTGAAGACATCAATAGTTCATATTCAATAATGCATAGAACAGCCAGCCAGAGAATGAGTGAGAAAATTAAAACAACAAGCAGCCATAGTTGACCCTTGAATATAGGGAAGAGGGATGTTATCCCCTAAACAACTGAAAAGTCTCTGGGGCTGGAGATGTAGCTCAGCAGCTAAGTACTTGCCTAGAATGTCTAAGGCACTAGGTTCAATGCCCTGACAAACCAAGAGAAGGAGGGAGGAGGAGGGGAAGAAGAAGGGGAGGGTTCTCATATAAAACCAACTCCACAAAAAAATTAACTATTTGTAGCTTTTAAATGACTGGAAAACTTACCAATACCAGTCAATTATTGAAAAAAATACACAAGAACCTGGAGAGTTAGCTTTCTCTTTTCGGAACTACTAGAATTGAACTGAGCCTACACATGGAATAGGTAAGAACTTTTCATGAAGCCAAAGTCCCTTTTAAATTTTTATTTTAAGACAAGATCTCACAAGATATACTTTTCATGTTACTCTCAAATTATAAAAGACACTGTTTAAGGGTAAATAATTAGCAACTCAGCAACTTTTAGAAATTAAACTGGTAATATTCTAGCTCACTGCAAGGACAATAGGCAATAGTGGCAAAGTTCTTCTGGCAGTATATAATATACACTTCAGTTAATTTTATGTAATTATAATTTAACAATGTATTTTTAAATTCCTCTTAGTTGCAAATGATGTCATGTATGGCTGACTGGCCCCATTATGTAATCAATGTTTATAAATATACATGTATGTATGCATTACTGTATATAAATATATATCCCATATGTGAACAGAAGTATATAGACTAGATACTACAAGAAAAAGTATGAATTAATATTAACTTCCTTGTTAATAGAGGTATTTGAGTTGTTTTCAAGAATTTAATGACATTGATTAGAAAAAAATATATTATTTTAACCTACAGTTTACTTTAATTTTTGTGTAAAAGTGTATTATAAGAAGAAATCACTAAAAGACATTAGAAATGCCCTTTAGAGATAGAATGAAGAAATCTGATTAGAATGTAAACACATGGGAATGTGTGGGAAACATACCAGATGAAAGAAATCAGGTGCATATAAATCTTCCTAACGAAGAGACTTTAACTCCTCAAATTTAAAGATAAGAGAGCCTGAGATTATAGGAATCAGCTCTGATTCTCCAAAAGCAAATTTCATGCTTCTCACATAAAATTCCAGAAACTCTAGACAAAGAACTATTTAGACAAGTGTGCCTAAATACCAGAGGCAAAGCTCAGAAAAAATAAGGTCCATCAGGCCTTGCCCTGTTGTCATCCTGAATGTCCAGCTAACCCTCACAGCATCAGCCGTGAGTTTTAGCATTCTGTGAGATGCTCTTCTTTTACTCTTCTTCCCTTCACATTCTGTCATCCTTGCCCCATATCCAGGTAACTATGGGCACTATGTTGACTCTCCCATATTTTTGTTGCATGGGCTACAACTTTCATGACATCCACTTTGTCAAGCTCTTCCCAGTCATGACCATAAACCTTTCCTGTTTTCCCCAGAGGCTTTCAGTGCTTCCCACCCCTTCCCTTCCTTCACTCTTGATTATGTTAACATACATGCTCATCTTCTCTATTCCCCGGTATTGGAAGGTAGCTTTTTCGATCAAGACTATACTATCCAAGGCAGAAATAATCTTTCCATCATGTAAGGTCTCAAATTTCCCCACTCTAATCTTGTAGCATCCTTGATAACAGCATTATTCTTTGATTGACTTTGCAAGCATTATTTCCAGTTCTCACTGAAGGCAAAGGTCAAGCCTGCTCTACTTCAATATTTATGCCAGCCATCAAATGCACAGGGCTCGACATATATGAGTGTTTTACTACTGTCCTCACTTAAATGAGTGTTTCTACAACTAGATTAATTGAAACAACAATCACCAACCTTAAGGAACTTTTGAGGGTAGGCTTATGTTACAGAAACTTTGTGTCTCTTCTGACTCTACCCTCCTTCTCTTACCTATGCTCTGATTTCCCCACCTACTTCTATGGTGCCTGCCATGGCCAAAACAGTCCTTTACAGCATATATTAATTGTATGCTGTTTGGCCTATGGCTTAGGCATATTGTTAGTTAGTTTTTTATCTTAATTTAATTTATTTTTATATATTTGTTTTGTCATGTGGCCAATGGCTTTTTTATTTTGTTATATGTTGATTTTTGGGTGGCTAGATCATGTCTCTTCTGACTCTACCCTCCTCCTACCTATGCTCTAATTTTCTACCTACTGCTAAGGTGCCTGATAGAGGCCAAAACAGTTCCTTTCTTCACAACATATAGAAAGCCATTCGCACGTCAAGTTTCCACAGTCTATAAAATCAGTATGTAAACCAGAAAGATGTGGTCGTCCCCTCTGCCTATCATGGTGCATAGCCACTTCCACGGGAATCTCTGGGGAAGAAAATAGTCAGAGGACACTGGCCTGTGGAAAACATCTTTAGCTCCCAGAAGCAGATGTTCACCACCAGCATCTTAAGGGTCAGTTCCCAACAACTGGCTTCTCCAAGTACCCTGCAAGTGGCTACATGACTATGCCTATTTTTAGTGCCAAACATTTCACTTACCAGATTGAGCTGAATCTACAGTTACCAAATGTTCTCAATATAATACACACTGTCTGATTGTTTCAAAAACAGACTTGGTGAAGAACTGCCTCAGCAACCAGACTTAGTGAAGCATGTTTTTGAAGGGACTAGGTCTCAAAGCAGAAGTCCTGAGGATATTTTTGTTAGATGTTGGCAACAGCCCACACAGTTCATTTGGTCTTGCCCAAAGATCCAACAAGGATAAAATGCCTATGATATTCACCAGATGTAACTACCTAATATTTTAGAAAAAGACTCTCATCCATCATTATTAAATTGTTAACCTTTCCTTCCAAGAGCCCCTGATGTTATGAAGGCTCTCCTGCTCTGACCCTCAGAGAACCAAAGGTTCAAGGACAAGAAGGAAGAGGAGAATGAACACCTCCCATCTCTTCCAGCCAGACTTTTCCTTAGTTTGTTCTTTTTATATTCTATTTTATATTCTGATAAAACCCAGTATTTTCATCAGAAGTTAGAAGTAATTTTTTTAATGTGGAAAACGTTAGCGCTTGATAATCTCCCCTGATCTTAAAAGCAACCCAGAAGGAAATCACTGACCTCCAGTAACCCAGAAAAGCAATTAACTTGCCCATTTCCTCCACTCCCAACCAGTTCCCTCTGATGACAAACCAGGATAATTAACAAGGCAACAGTATATTTGTAAGTCTTGAAAAATTTAATGTCTTTCAATTGTAAAACTTGTGACACAAGATTATATCAAACATCCCTGTATTTTGGTCAACTTACAGAGCACAAAAATCATTATGAGCTGTCACTAGTCAAGAGTGATTTTTTGGTGTGATGGAGCACATGTCAGGACTCTAGGGAGAAAATAAATTACCATCTAGGGTTTCCAGCAACAGTGTCTTCCTACTCCAGTGTAAAAGCCTGCCACCTTCTTTCCCTGAACTCATTTCAGAGAGGAAAGCAAGAAGGTGAAGCAGGCCAATACATCCTGCCAAAGGCCATCAAAAGGCTGGGTATGCTACAGGCATGGCAGGAATGGAAGCCATGATCATCTTAGGGATAGCTGGAAAAAACCCTTCTGACAGAATTGTGAACCAGATTTGGTCAGATAATGTGGTGAAAGGGATTGTCCACAGAAGCAGAAGTTTGTTCTGGAAATCTACAGAAAGAGTAGGAACAATTCTAGGGCTGGGTAGCCTTGTGTTTCTAACACAAAATGAGATAGCCTAGCAAAAAGGACACTATAACTTGTCAAGAATTATTAGCCACCATTGTCCTCCAAATGGAATTAAGCTTCTATAGTAACAGCCCAGAAGGTGGTAAGAGTCACAAGACAGTATACATAAGCTAAGACAGTTGCAGAGCAGAGGGGGCCTGCCCCAGCCACCAAGCTGTCTGTGAGTTGGAGTTCCTTCTCACCTCTACCTTGCAATACTAAGACACACTGAATGCCAACACCTGCACACTCCCATGTGTACACACGTAGGAAAGGAAGTGAGTCTTACCAGACCATCACAATTGCTAATGGCAACAGAGGTTCCTGGAATGTCCATGATGTCACCAACATAAGCACAGCTAGTCTGCAAAGGCTCTGATCTCCAGATTCTTTCCAAAGCACTTCCGTGTTGATTGCTATTTCCGGGGTCAGTTATATTCCCAGGCATTGGAGATGTTTCATGCCATTCCACAACAGCCCCAGGAGCTATGAAGTGAGTGTTGGGCTTTAGTCGAAGATGAAAATCTCTTCCAAATGCAGTGACATTAAAGAACAATTGCTCTGAGTTAGACGACACATCCCTGGGTGACCTCTTTTTGTGATTTGCAGAAAGAATATGGGAAATATAGTGTCCTTTCAGATTTGTGCTAACTGGTGTCACCAGCTCATACTCTCTATATCTCTTTATTGGTAAATCTGTGGGTAAAAAAGAAAATTATAAGACATCAGACAGCAGGAGAATACAACAACAACAAATATTTCAAAAACTAAACCACACTTTGCAATAAAATCTATCCCTAAGCCAGGTCACATTTAATATATTTTAAGAACTAAAATCATTTTTCAAATGCACTTGGGTAATTCAAGTAATTATTTTATTTTAAAAAGAGTTTTAAATCATGAAATTTATACCTTGTTGCTATATTTAAAACCATGAATATGTTTCTATAAACTATATCTGGCTCATTTAAAATTAGGACATACTCATAAATAACTCAGGATTCCCACAAGAACTTTTAATAAAATTGCTATCTTATAAAAATTCTTGATTTTATTTTTTGTCCCTGTAGAATACCAGAATTTATACTTCATTAAGTATCTTCTTATGCTGCTTCTACATCAAACTTAGGACTTATACTCTAACTTATAACACTACAGTTTATTTTTTTTTCAGCCTAACATCCCTGACAATCATACACCACTAAAAAAAAAAAAAACTGAGATTCAGAAAGACCCTGAGTCCAAAGCCAGCCAATTGTAAAACTTGGATAAAAGTACAAATTATACTACAACACCTATACACATTTTTTTTCCTCTGATGTATTATAGAACTATGCCACAATACGTAATCCTTTAAAAAAAAAAAAAAAAAAAAACCCACAACCTATAAATTGACATGCATAGGCATGAGAATATGGAATTCTCATTTTATTTTGTATTTCTTCCAAGGAACAGGTGTCCATTAGCATATGCTTTTGTAACCCACCTTACAACAGAGGTAGTCATTTACATACTAAACTAAATCTCCCAGTCAGGGCTGTTTTCCCTAGGTTAGTTGAGTGGTTGGTTTTGGGAAAGATAAAAGAAGCCTAGATCCTGGAGAGGGAAATAAGGGACAATGGGCATGAAAAAGAGAAAGCATGGGAAGGAGAACATGTGAGCATGAATTCAAAGGTTCCCACTCTCAGAATTCTCATCCCAAACTAGTCCTGTAATGTGTTCCCGTTACCTGAAAAAATTATCTGACTCCCAAATAATGACTGCCTATAGAAATTAAATCTTTGTTATCTACTGAAGGATTTAGAGAATAAGCTCCACAATGAACCAATGCTTGGTGTCTTTGCAGAATCACTGTGTCCTTAAGTTTAAGGTCCCAGAAGACAGATTAGGCATGTTGTAACTTGGGAATTTTTGGTGTATATGTCAAAATTATGCTCCCTACACTGACCAATGCTTTAAAACAAAATAGAACTCTGGCTTATAATTATAAACACATCTGCGAGTATCATTAGACAGAGTGAAAATTCTGCATAGAAGAGTGAGGGCTGTGTTTGATCCCAAGAGCTCAGCCACATATCCCTAAAGCATCCAAGTTAGCATGTTTCCACCAATTCTAGTTTAGAATGGGGCTGACAAATTAGGAAATGAACACAAGAGTTACAGAAGCAGAATGATGGAAAAATGTTCACAGGCACATCTAAATCAAGGTCTTGAATGTAGCCTAATAAGTCTGAACCAAGTAAGTTCTTGAAGGACAATGCACCATCCTTCATTTACTTAATACTCTCATTATCAATATATGGTAACTTAATATAAGATTTTCTATATATGTTCTCTATAATCAGGTAAATTTGTTCAGTGTGTATTTATTTTAGGTAGCCAGACAACTCTGCCTTGTCTATGCTCCTACTCATACTGACTTCTAGTTCCATTGAGGACCCAGATGCATTTTCCTACACCAATAATCTATCTTTTTCCATCAGTTTGTTGCTTCAAGAGAAGGAGAGATCTTAAATTTAATGTATGGATTTCTCATCTCCTCTGAATGGAATTCACATAAGAAAGTCTAGACAACATAGTGATATTTGGATTAAAAGACTGGAGAATATAACTGCAGGAGGATCTTCCACACCCAAGAGGATACAGAGAACATCCCACAGACAGCAAGCCATATGTCTTAGACCTCTGAGACAAGTTCCAGTTTAGACAACATATTCTGAATTTTTATTTAAAAGAAAGATATTACATAAAACCTCTTTCCCTGATGAAAAAAAATCATTTTTCAAATGTGCACACATAAGAATCATTTCTTAAATGAAACCTGAATTCCCATTTTCCTGTTGGAAATTAGGGAACTAGGGAAAAGATGAACTTAGAAAACCTTAACACCCTGAAATAATTAAGGAACTCCCCAATATCCCGCTTTTTGTTGGCAAAATAATATGCTCTGTGCATTGTACTTGGGAATGTATCATCTCTAGCACAGTAAACAATGTAGGTCAGTGTTATTATCCCTACTCTATAAATGAGGAAGTGAAGCTAAGCCTAACACAGCAAGTGAGATACTCAAGGAAAATCTCAGTTCTGAAAGTTTGGTCTCTGAGAGCATGCCACATTCTCATCCACTTCAGCACAGATGGGACATCTTGCTGTCAATTTCTTCCTCAAGATCTGTCCTATGAAGGAAAGCTACTATATAGCAGCACAGCTACAGTAACTTCTGTAAAAGGCTTTATATTCTAGTTCAGGTAGAAGAGATGAGGAAAGTGGGTAGAAACTACCAAAGGCATTTTTTATCTCATGTTACAATTACATAAGAAAACCAAATTATGTCCAATATTCACTTACTGAATTTTTTAAAAAGTATGCATTTGACAGGCCCAGCTTCTACAGAAAAGTACTGTGTGTGGCTAGGAATGAGCAGCAATGTACAAGACAGCAACAAGCTAAATCAGCTATCACTTTGATCAAGGTATTTTTGTTCTTGTGAGATGTTTCCTCAGTTATCAACTGGACATAAGTTTCAGATTCATGTATTTGTCAAGAAGTTCATATGTCAGCTGAGAGACTCAGTGAATACTAGTCACTATAAATGTAAATAATTACCTTATTAACAGAATGTCATATTCAATTTTTAAAGATAGAACTTATAAGACTGCCTAATCAATGGAATAGAATTGGAGACCCAAAAGTAAGCCCATAAACATATGAAAACCCAGTTTTTGATAAATAAGTCAGAAATACACACTGGAAAATAGACATCATCATAACAAATAATGCTGGTTAAACTGGATGTCTGAATGTAGAAGAATGCAAATAAATTCTTATCTCTGTGTACAAAACAGAACTCCAGATGGATCAAAGACCTCAACATAAGGCTAGATACACTAAAAATGATAAAACAGATAATAGAGAATAACCTTAAACTCATTGGCACAGGAAAAACTTTCTGAACAGAACACCAATATCACAGGCACTAAGATCAACAATTAATAAATAAGATCTCATGAAGCTGAAAGGCTTCTGTATAGCAAAGTGCACCATCATTCAGATAAAGTGGCACCTTACAAAATGGAAATAAAAATACCAACTGCAAATCCAATAGAAGGGTAATATCCAGAATATATATTTAAAAAACTGAAAGAAAAAACTGAACATCAAGAGAACAAGTCACCCAATTTAAAAATGGGATTCATTTTTAAATATAGAATTCTCAAAAGAGAAAACCAAAATGTCTAAGAAATATGTAAAGAAAGAAAAGTTCAACATCTTTAGTCACTAGAAAATTGAAAGTCAAAGCTACTTTGAGATATTATCTTACATCATCAAAATAGCCAAGATCAATAAAATAACAGAGAGCCTATGCTGAAGAGGATGTGGGGGAAATGGAAATGCTCAATTGCCTGTGGGAGTGCAAACTTATAGAACTACTATGGAAATCAATGTGGTGATTCCTGGAGAAGCTGAGAATCAATCAATCTCAAGATACAGCTATACCACTCTTGAGCATATACCCAAAGGACTCTACTGCAGAGACATTTGCTTACCCATATTCACTGCTGCTCTATCCATAATACCCAGAAATTGGGAATAGCAATATGTCAAGGGATGAATGGGTAAAAAAGGGTGATATATTTATACAGTGAAATATTATTCAACCATTTAAAAAATAACACCATAAAATTTATAGATAAATGAATAGAACTAGAAAAAAAATCCTGAATGAGGTAACATAGACCAAGGAAGACAAATATGATATGTATTTGTTTATGTAATGTAGGCTGCTAAATCATTGACTATAAATCTATAATCCATGCAACCATAGAGGATAGGTAGAGAGCCAGGGACTAGGGAAGAGGTGTGGATCTATCTAGAAAGGCAAATAGCATAGATACTTATAGACAGATGAGGACTAGGGAGTGGGAACTAGAATGGGAAGCTCAAACAGAGAAGAGAAAGGAAGAGAAGGCAGGGGAGGGAATATGGGGAGGGATGCTAAAATTAAGGGCCACCTTAATTATATGATGTATCCTATGGAAATCTAATACAGTAGAAGCTTCCTATAATACGTACATATATGAAAGTGATCTAAATAAAATTGAGAAATAACTGAGGATATGAGTTATCCTAACCCTAACCCTAACCCTAACTGAGAATCTCTTGTCACGAAATAAAGCTTACAGGACAGGGAATGAATTATATTCCACTAAATTGTTATCCAAAGAAACCCCATAAGAACCCCCAAACAACCAACACCATTGGTGATTCTCCACAAACTGATGGCAAGGTGCTATTGCTGAAGACAACACCTACACAGCTCACTGAACATGAAGCAGGACAGCTGGTGCCTATGTAGAGTCTTCATCCTTACATGGTACTGGAAGGTATTCTGGATGCCACCAAAGACAACAGGTCAAAATTAACCCAGCTACAAATCTTTTAATCTATAAAAATGATCTGCCTGCAAGATACACTGGTTCAATAGTGGCACAAAGTTTATAAGAACAACAAATCAACATCTGATTTAACTTAAGGTCTACTCTATAAAATGTAACTCATACCCAATACTGCTTGGGTGGCCAAGAACCTGAGACTAGAAAGCAAGCCTGTGGATCTATGGAAAAACCAAATACTACTATTCTGCTAATGGAACATAGCAATAAAATTAATTTTAATAATATTCAGCTGTACTATTAGATCAGTGTCTTTCTCAGTCAGCATGGGAGAATCTGTTTTTTGTAGAAGATGGGAACATACAGAGAACTGCAGCCAGGCAATATGCAGAGAAAGAACTTGAAACACTCAGGCCTAAAAGAGATATCTTTATCAAATCTCTCCCTTTCACACTGTACAGAAAAGGAGACAAAGATAATGTTAAGAGCCAGAGGGAAAGGAGGACACCAAGAAAACAAGGCCTTCTTGTTACAACAGGGCTGACATACATACAGACTCACAGAGACTATCACAGCTTACACAGGGATTGCATGGGTCTGCACCATATTGGGTCTGTGGTGGTTTGAATAGGTATGGTCTCCATAGACTAATATGTTTGCAGGCTTGGTGCATTAGGAGGTGTGACCTTGTTGGAGAAAGTGTGTCAAAGTGGGGGCAGGCTTGGAGGTCTCATATGCTCAAGCTATGTCCAATGTAGTGACAGTTCACTTCCTGTTGCCTGCAGATCAAAATGTAGAACTCTCAGCTACCTCTCCAGCACCATGTCTGCATGCATGCTGCCATGCTTCCTGCCATGATAATAATGGACTTAAACCTCTGAAACGTAAGCCAGTCCCAATTAAATGTTTACCCTTATAAGCATTGCTGTGGTCCTAGTATCTCTTCATAGTAATAGAAACCCTCAGGCAGGGTCCTAGAGCCGAGAGAAGCAGAAAAACACCCCATCCATAACCCAGAAGCTATATCCAATTGGTAGCCACTTGAAAATGAAAACTTACTTTTCTTCAAGGGATTTTAACTGGGAAACAAACTCTTAAGAGTAGGCCACATTCCAAGCAGTAGATGGCCAACACAAAATGAATTTAACAGTATCTGTGGAGGTTCTTTGTCTCACAATGTTAAGTCAGGGCATTTTTTTTTTTTAACCTTACATGTCCTTTGCATATATTTTAGAGCTTCCAGTTTCATGTTCTTATAGAACTATTGTGTATTCAGGCATGTGCTTTTTCTTTGGTTCTTTTTTTCTTGTTTGGTTGTTTTGTCATATTCTGATCTTTTTTTTTTTTTTTTAATTTACCTTACTGTACTTTATTATTTTTAAGGTGCCTGTTTTCTAACAAAAGCCAGAAAGGGTATAGATTGTAATAGGTGGTGAGCTGGGGAGAACCTAAAAGAAATGGGGGAAAGGGAATCCATAATCAGAATAAAAGAATAAAAAGAAATTATACAATTGTCAAAGGAGAAGACTGAGAAGCCAAAACATTAACTATGGAAAGTTTCAGTGAGCCTTAAGTTTTGCAGGTACAGAGGCATGAACTATAATGTCTTACCATTGGAAAACCCTACTGTTCCTCACTCATCAACCCAGCATTATACAAGAGCAGAGCTTTTCCCACAGTGGCATCTGTGTGTCTACAGTCCACCTCGCTCTTAGTACTATGGACTGTTTGTGACCACATGTGACAACAATCATTTTAGTAAGTGTCTCACCTAATCTCCAGTTTCCCATCTGATACTTTTCCTTTTCATACTAATTGTATTAGAAATCATAGTTATATGTTTATTTATGGATTTTTTTTCTCTATTTGCATGTAAGCTTCATGGGAGCATCTGTTCTCTTCATTAAAGAGCCCAAAGTGGGTCAATAGTTTCTGTGAATAAAAAAATAAGTGAGAGAAGTTTGAGCCCAACGAGTATCTAAAATTAGCATACATTCTTCTCCCTAAACAGCAAACTGTAAAGGGTGACACAGACCTAGAGCCAGAACTCTGTCTGCAAAACATGTGTCTAGTTCTCCCAGATCCTACTGACCTATAAATCAAATGTTTCACATCATTCACGCCTCACAACTTAAGCCACCAGAATAAGTAATAGGTGCAATTATTAAAATAGACCTCTGGGAAGGCCGACATGAAAACTATCAGTCACAACAGCAGGAAATTAATTCCCACATTATATCAGTCAAAAAATTTTTTAAGTTAAAAACCCATTAAGTCCTTATCTGTTTCTACATACTAGCCACCTTCAATGGGTTTGATAATTTTTTTTTAAGTTACAGGTAGAGCACCTTTAACTTGAGACTGCTTCCCCTGCTTTACCAGGGGGCAGTCCCAGCTCAACTTGACCCACTAGGATGGGAATTCATGGTACAACTTGTCCATCAAAGTGAGATTGGGCTCCATCACAGACTCTGATGTTTCTAAGTCTCAGAATGCTTAAACTGAGGCAGGCAAAAGGGAGACACTCCTTGTGGTGATATGTTACATACTTAATAAAACCAGTCTGGAATATCAGAGAACAGATCTACCCACAGTCAAATCTCACCTACCTATCTTCCAGCTTCCTCAGCCTCACTCCTCATCACTTCTAATGCCTAATCTATCTTGCTACGCCCGCCTTAAATATCTTCTTTGCCCAGTTGTTTCATATCCAGGTTACGATTAAAGATGTTAGTTACTACTATTTGGTAGTTAGCCTTGAACTCACAGAAACACAGAAAGATCTCTGTTTCTGGATTTATGGGATTAAAGGCATATATCACCACTCCTGGGCACACGCATGTGTGTGTGTGTGTGTGTGTGTGTGTCCCATCCCCCACATTCCCCTCCCCCTGAATGCTAGGATTAAAGGCATGAGTTATCACTCTCTGACCCTCCTGAATTGACAGTGGGTGGATCTGTTCTCTGATATTCCTGCAGTGGGATTATGGTATGTTGCAATTATTTGTTCCTTCTACTGGTTTAATAAAAAGCTGATTGGCCAGAGGGAGACAGGAAGTGTGGGCAGGGCTACCAGACTAAGAAAATTCTGGGAACATCTCAGAGCAGAATAGAGACGCCACAAAAGGACAATGAGATGGTAGCAGACACAGAGGAAAGAAACTGAAATGCTGCTCTGAAAAAAATGTACTGAGCCACGTGCAGAACAGGATATGACAGAGCAAGAATCATGGGTTAATTTAAGGGTAAAGAGTTAGCAAGCTATATGTGTGCTAGGCCAATCAGCATAAAATTAATATAAGTGTCTATGTGATTCTGTGATTCTGTAGGACTGCTGGACTGCCGGTCAAACCTCTTGTCTAGACCCGAAAGTCTGGGCCAGAAACCAATTATAACATATTCCAGACTGTTTTTACTAAATATGTAACATATCACCACAATTCCTCTTTAGGACTTTCTCAGAACTCAAATCACCCGAAACAAAGTCCTCCTACACCTTCTCTGGCAGCAGGATTATAACAGAAGTTCTTAAGGGGAGAGGGAGGTCTCTAAATTCCTCTTTTTGACAATGTTTCTTATCAGAAAGTATTATCCACAATATTGAGTTTATAACTGTTCACATGTACTTTAACCATAACTACTCCTGTTATTCTTCTCTTCTTTCCTCCATTTGTCTCCACTTCAGTTCCTTATTACTCTTCTTCCCATTTTCCTACATTAAATCACTACCTTCATATATACATGTTTGATAAATATATGTAAATCTGTAGTTAGATATAATCATTGCACACCAACTACATCAAAAGCAGCATCCTGAATCTACAGCGAGGCTGAGTACCCCAATCTCAAAATCCGTGGAAAATGGACCCAAAATGCTGTAAAATCTGAAACTTTAAGGGTTGGATCAGATGTCAGAAACAGAAAATTTACACTAAACTTTATGTGATAAGCCACAGACAAAACATTGGACAATAAAATGTATAGGACTATCTTTCAGCTATGGGATATATAAAGTATATATGAAGCAAAATCGAGTTTCATGTTTTGAGTTGGTTCTCATCCTTACAATATCTCATTATGTAGATGCAAATCTCCCAAAACATAGAACACAAAACATTTACAGGCCTGGGCATTCCAAGTACTAGCCTTCAGCCTGTATTTAGAATTATTTGACTTCCTGTTTGAATGCCAACCACAATAGATTGTCCTAATAGTTTCTTAAACCTGAATCCTTTCTGAGGTTTTATATCCTTTTACACAGGTCTGTGTTTTAGCATGATACTCCATACACAATAAACAGTCAAGGGAAGATATAGTCAGACAGCAGTCAGTCTTTCAGACTGTAGATGAAATCCATCAATTCTCTGCCAAGAATCCTTAACTCATCTAAATAAAAATGAATACTCAGCTTGCTCCTCTGACTTCACCATTTCTGCTTACAGTGTTCTAATAGTCAGAAATCAAGTCAGGAAGGCATATCAGATTTTCTTCCCATTATGGTATTGTTCAAGACCTACTGCCTTTCCTCACAAACTGTTCTCTCTTCTCTTCTCATCGCTTCTAAGTTCTCAATAACTCATGAAAAAATACTGACATGTCCAAATTCTTCACATACATTTCCTTACTAAATCTTATATAAATCACACCAAAATACTGTCTAAATTACTGTCAAGAGAACCACTGTAAATCCTCAGGTCTACAATGCTTAAACTATGCCATTCCCTTAGTAGTTTTAGTAACCTAAGACTTCCTATGTTCACTCTTACTCATAAAAAAGAAGATAACAATATTTATTTCACAGAGTTTGTCTTAGTTGGGGTTTCTATTGATGTGAAAACACACCATGACAACTTGTTAAAGAAAAACTATTTAATTGGGGCTGGCTTACAATTCAGAGGTTTAGTTCATTATCATCATGGCAAGAAGCATAACAGCACCCAGGCAGACATGGTGCTGGAGAAGGAGCTGAGAGTTCTACATCTTGATCCATAAGCACCAGATTAGCTTAAGCAATGGAGACTTCAAAACCCACACCCACAGGGACACACTTCCTCCAAGAAAACTGCACCTCCTATGTGCTCTTCCCTATGGGGCCATTTCCTTTCAGACCACCACAGGGTTATTATAAAAATGAAATGATCCAATTAACCCAAAGTGCTTAGAATAGTATCTACTACTGAGTATGTACGCATACACATACAGCAGCAGAAATATCTACCTTGAATTCAACCCCCAGCACCACACAAACAACCTAAACATAGTAATTAGTTTTACCATACTGTTCTTTCCAAATTATTTCCCATTATTTCTTGATAAAATTCATAAAGTTATTATCTTTATTCATGTTAGACTCCCAAACAAATAATCAAATAGTCTAATAAAACAGAAACTTAGAGATAAAGCAAAACTTCACTTGTGCTACAGGTTTGAGTTGTTTCTCTGAGACCTGTAATGGAGTCAGGCCTTGGTTTGGAGGGTGAGGTTCACATTCAGCTGGCTGGAGTGGACCATAGAGTTTTCTGACTAACTCAAGAGAAGAGAGACAGACATACACACGGAATAAGGAGGAGCTGAAGGAGACGTGCAGCCCTTTTTGAGTGGGGAACTGTGGAGAAATAGGTCACTGATCATTTTCTCTACCACTCTGTGAATATATCAGGTTTTATGCTAATATTTGACTCTCAGCCATTTTTTTTTATTAATACAATAAAAGAAGCCACTTAAAGTTGGGTATTCAGGTCCCTCTGCAGTGTGTTCTCAGCATCATCCCCATTAGTCTCTGGAAGCAGAGTTGTGCTCAGTAAACCTGTCTAATCGTCCTACATTTACAGCCCACTCTGCTAGACTAGCTGGGGAAAGGACTGACTATGTGAATCCATCTGGACCCCCAACCCTGGCCTGAAGGCCCATCCTTTCCAGAAAACCAGGGCATAAGGGACAGACTTCCTGGTCTAAGTTAAGTTACACTGTCAAGACGCATGACACAAATCAAAGCCACCAGTATAAAGAGGTTTCTGGCTATGTATGTGTGACTTGTGATTTCCAAAATGTTAAGTCCTCTAGGCCAGAGATGTAGGATAGTAACTGAGTTGAATGTCCCTTCTCAGAGAGTAGGTAGGAAGGGAAGGCTGGCTTTTCTGGGGACTGGGGTTTCTTGGGAGTGTTCCATGTAGGTTGGTCAAGATGCTCAGTCATCTTATTTCCTTTGTATATTTAGCCACGGGTACTGCAACAGGGAAAACGTGACTACTGTCCTTTGAAGTATGGTACAGAGTTATACACAAATGTCTCATGAAAGATACCAAATGTCCCCAGTATATGATAAAGCTCACATCTCAGTGATGCAATGTAAATTTCGAATATCCCAGACATGTCTAGGAGGTCTACTAAGGCTTTCCCAGGCACAGAGAGAATAGGGACATTTCTCAGGCAAGGAAGGGATCTGAGTGCCATACCTGAGCACTAGAGATCTGCAATCAGGAAAGTCTGCATTTGGGTGTGGGCTCAAGCTTGAGTGCCTTGGAATCCGGCAAGCAAACTGGGAAAATGAAGGCTCACCAAGGGAAATCCATACGGTAGAGACCATGATGTTCAAAGAAAGTAAGCAATGTAAAGAGCTGGCTCCATTTAGCACAATCCAAACAGATGAAAAATGACTTACTATCATTGTCATCCAGAAAAGGAAGTTCCCTCCACCCCCAGCACCTCTTTTCTATATTGCCACTCCACTCTGGAATGCCTGCTGTGGCTAGGAGGATTGGAAAGCTAGATTAACAGAGGACCTAAAATCCAGGCAAGCTTGCCTTATGACCCCACCT
Organism: Sigmodon hispidus; assembly: GCA_004025045.1. Classification (NCBI taxonomy): domain Eukaryota; kingdom Metazoa; phylum Chordata; class Mammalia; order Rodentia; family Cricetidae; genus Sigmodon; species Sigmodon hispidus. The sequence goes on along the minus strand of PVIH01005748.1, from coordinate 47,451 downwards.
AGGGACCTGGGATTCTTTCCCAAGAACTGCTGATCACAGCACTTTAGAGAGGCCCCTCACATAGGCAATTTCCTTTATCAGGTACAAATTCTCAGCTGGCCTCAAGAATAAAATCAAGCCAGCATTTCTAAGAACCAGCTGAAGAAGCAGCTCAAGCAACAAGGCCCCCAAATCCTGAATGCAGGGAAAAGGAATAGCTTTCACCCCCACTGACAGCAGCCAGCTGTTCCAGCAAACAGGCAAACAGGGTAAAGAGGACATTAAAGAAGACACCAAATGCCAAGGGCTTAGCAGGGCTGTAAACACTCACAGGAAAGGGAACACATCTCTCCCAAGCAATGATGAACTCTGCCAAGGACCCCGCCCCTTTTTGTCCTCTCAATTTATCCTTCTAGGCTCTCATCACACAAGACAGATTATTCTCGGTGTCTCTTTTCTTTGAGATACACGCCTATTTTCCTAGTTTAAACTTTTTCATAAATCTATTTGAAAGATTAGTAGGCAGCATGTGTGGGGGCTCATTAAGAAAGAAAAAGGAGCTGTGAACTTAGAGATCTTTCCTTTTTAAAAGTCTGCCTTTTAATAAATACTCGTTGCAATTGCACAATGTTTATGTTCTATAAAGTCACTTAGGGAAGAACAGTGCATTCTTCAGTGTTCTGGAACATTAAATCAGGTAAGAGAAGGAAATTTGTGCTCTGAGGAGAAGCATCCGAATATTTTCTGGGCTACATCTTTAGTTAGCCAAATAATAACAAAATAACAAGATGGGGAGGTTAGAGATTTTTTTTTTATTTTGTTTTTTGTTTTTATTTTTAAGTGAGGAACAAATGTCAAAACAGTAACATTCCTAGCTTAGATATGAAGAAACATTCAACTGGCTGGCTGTCACTATTTGAAATTGTAAGCTCAAGAGCTACACCAGACATTGTTATACAGATCAATATTCCTCACATTTCTTACTATTTCAGGGGGGAGGAGTAGTATGCTGAATGATTAATACTGGATCTAGAATTTAAATGCAGACATATTATAATTTGTTAGCAAGTGTTAAAGTCAGGGAAAGTAATGCTAAAAAGTACAGAGAGACTTCTGAAAGTTCTTCATTGAAATGATCTTTATGACAACTAAATTTTCAAAATCTAAAATAATTTGGTTTATGAGTGGCAAAAGCTACAAGCTTTCTATTTTTGATGTATGTACTCGATTAGTGTAAATTTAGTGATAAACAACAGGAGTGCTCCAAGGGCTATGCTGCACCATGATGGGTTAAAAGTAGGGTGTCTCTGGGAGGGAGTCTTCCTCAGCTTCCAGAGATACCTGGCCTATGATCTCATTTCCAATCTGCAAAGCCCATCAGACAGATTACTTCTTGTACTGTCTTTTCTTCAGCACCCTTTTGCCTACCTTCCTACTTACAAAAACTACCACCCAGATAATCTTGGATAATCTATTTTAAGGTCATTCGATTAGTAACCTACTTTTACCTACTAACTATCTACTTTACTAGAGGCACAGGTTCTAGGAATTCAGATGCAGATAATTGGATGGGGTGCACTAATCCACAGACTGCAGGCACCATCTCAAGCTTATGACTCAGTACTTACTACATCAGCAAATATACTGAAGCTATTCAGACAGAGATGTCTCCTTAGTGAGATAAAATGCGGAATGGCCATCTAGAGGTGCTGTTGACAAAGTTTACAACAACTTGGGGACATCAAGCTAATTCTGGTAAAGGAAAAAAAAAAAAGACAACAGAGAGACAGAGACAGGGGAAAGGGCCAGGGTGGGGAGGAGACTGCTGTAAGTGGAGCAAAAGGAGGTAACAATATAATTTGAAATGTAGCATCAGATATGCCTGAATTTGATTATCTTATCAACCATTTTTTTTAACCTATGAGAATTGAATTTCTATCACATACTTTAAAAGGCAAGCCTACTATACAAATTCCTTGAAATGAAGACAAAGGAATTCCAATAAATAAAGTGAAAAAAAAAATGAAAGAATTGAGCCAGGTAAGGTCTTCCTCCTAATCAAAAGAAAATGTTCAAGTCTGATAGGCTCAGAACCCTCAAATTTGCTAAGAACTCACATGACACAGAAAAGTCCCATAGTCTTGTAACCCTTCAAGACTTGAGGTATTTGGGTGAGGGGTGCTCAGCAAGGCAAGTCTACACAAATAGTCTAGAACCCTCAAACTCAAATCCAAATGCTTCTGGCGCCAAGTACTTCATATGAGAAAGACTAATTCCTTACTGCAAATACAGCTATGAGTAATCCAGATGGAAGAATTTTTTGTCCTGTTCCTTACTCAACTCCCTTTTCTGGTATATTTCAATGACTTAAGCAACCCTGCATTGAGAAATCAACACAAAGATAGTATGTGCAAATAAAACTCTCAAAAAGAGTATGGTATGCTAAGTGGTTGGATGGTTTACAATGCCATAGCACAGCAAGTACATGCTTCTGAAAATTCATGATGAGCAGCAGACCTAAAGTAGAAAATAGAATGAAATACCTCTCTTTAAGTAAATGTGTGTGTTTTATTATATGGTATCAAAATGTGAAGCACTTAATGACATTTAAAAAATACTTTCCTGTGTACAAATATAAGACATTCATAACAGCTGCTAGTCTGACTTGATTACCATGGGACACCATTTTAGGAGTCTGCATAAAAGTGTCACACCTCGACGTAAGAAGTGTATACCCAAACTGTACACAGGAAAGTGACATTAGAAGGTATGATACAGTCGTGTTTAAATCACACAGTTCGAACAGCCTGTTCCCTGACTATGTGATAATGTAAAGATATAGGATATCAGTAAGTCCTCGAAACAAACTGTATATGTAAAAGAGAGGTTTTTACATGTAAAACAAAGAACTCCAAGTTGCATCACTAATTATTTCAATTACTGTTTTGTTTATAGGCCCATATCCATAGATATGTCTAGTCAATATGAAGAAAAACCATAAGAAATGAGAGATATTACCTAAGTCCACAGGGTTGGGAAATTCATATTTTTAATTCTATTTGACCTACAAGTCTCCTAAATCTATTTTTGTTTAACAGTCAATTTAAGAGCAGAATATATTGTTTCAAGCAGCTTGCAATCTGTCTAAAGTCCACACAGATTCATCATGCTGAATTTGTGGCAGTCATTTTTATAAACAAGAGAATGACATTTTACCACAAAATCTGTCTTAGGGATTATACTTAGTCTACGAGCTCATGCACAGTTAATTGGGAAATTAAAATGGATCCAGTAAACGTGGGAGCTCAGATTCCTTGTGTTCGGAAATGCCCCACATTTTGCTGTCCATTTTAAAGATCTGTCTTGAATGTAATTTTGTCTCTGCTCTCCTACTCTATGCATCTTCCCAAATAAGCTCCCACACCAAACACTCGCAGTTACAAACCAGGCTTGCATAACTGCTCATATTGATTATTTGCAACAACAAAAATGATAAATATCTTGCATCTTTCAGAGACTCTTATATTTAAACAAAGCCAAAATAGATGTTTAACTAAATTTTTAAAAGCCAATTCACTCCCAACTTTCAAAGAATTTATTTCATACTTTTTTTTTTTCACAAAAGCCATTTGTCAAAATACATGCCATGTATCTGCTTAAAAACTAATCTCTAGGGCTTTCTTTTCAAGGAGTTACTTAAAGTAATGTAATCTAAGGTAGTGACCTATATATAACACCATGTGGCAAATTTCAAGACTATGGGAATGCAGATACAAAAAAAAACAATTATCAAGCTATAGACAATTAGCATGATGGAACTTGGTATCTTTTGCAATAGGTTTGTAATGATGTGAAAAACACGAACAAATATACCAAACCAGTTGTTTTTTTTTTTTTCATATGAAAATATTATCACACTGGCTATTCCAACCAGACCGCACACCAACTATGCTTTATGTATACAGGCTGATAACTCCTTATCCAAAATATATAGGACCATGGTTCTTAGCATTTCAGATTTCGGAACATCTACATAAATAAGACTGCATTGCAAAGAACAGTAAGTAAAAATTGCTAACCTGTCAGTTCTTTGGGCTTTGACTTGAGTTCCAGAGTACACAGAAATAGTAAAGAAGGTAATACCACAGTGCATACATGGAACACGTGTACAATCCGAATAAAAGAATAACAGCTTGCAAGAGGAAGCACCAGTGTAGGTTAGGAATAAAAGTTGATCTGTATTCCATTACAGGATTTTTAAGGAGAGGCTCCACTAACAGCAATCCTCTTGCAGAAAAGACAGTCCAAGTGATATAACCAGATTCTTCATCCCCAAACCACTCATAATTTTACCAGGCCATTTGGAACTACCCCTAATTGATTTCCAAGGCAGTCTGACTTGGCCTCTCACAAGCAAAGAATGTTTGAAGTTCGTCATCCTGAGGCAGGGGTGACCTTGAGGGTTTTCTTAACATTTCTGAGTACTACAGCATGATTTGAGAAAGTAACAAGAGAACAGCAAAAGCATAAGTAAGAAGATTTTCAGCTCAACAACAACAAAAATCTTCAGTTACAAGGTAGAGCAGGCAAATGGGGCAATAATCCCAAGCTGACTAACTACACAAAAGGCACGCAAAATTAATGGGCCAAGGTTCTTGTGCTTTGCAGTATAGAAGTAGTCACAAGATGCCTTGATAACATTGAGTGATTAACTAATAGCCACTGTCACATTCACTGTTTTCTTGGGGACTCACTAAATCTAGAGAAAGTCACAGAACAAAAGCATTTAAGGAAAACCAGAGCATAGAGAGATCTCAATGTAATAATGTCCTGCCTGCTAGTCATTGAGCAATGAGTCTCTGTGGACCACCAGGTACCAGACATAGCTTCATGGACTAAGACACAGTCATCTAAAAGCCAGAGTCTTTGCTTCCATGCAGAAGGAGTGACAGTGTTTCGTTATTCCATGTCAACCATTAGGTAAGGGACTTCCACTAAAATATGAAAACTATGCATAGATATAGAGATAATATAGAGATAAATCCCAATGATGACAAAGCATTACATAGTAAACTAGATGTCTGAGTAGACAAAGATAAGCTCTTTTCTAAAGACTCAAATGCAATGGATTTCACAACTGAAGACTAGAAACAGAGCAGAGAAAAATAAATATGCCCCAATTCCAACAAGGGTTGCTGAGGAAAGACAGCTTAATCTAATATCTAAACCTTCCTCAAATGATACTCAGAGAATAGCAAAGTGATGGTTTCAAAACAAAGAGACTGAGGATTCTTTTTCAGATTTTCCAGTTTCTACAGAACTCTAATTGTTTCCTAACCGTCGTGTGTCACGGAGCAAGCCTCCTAACCCAATTAAGTCAGCCACCCAGATGCCCACAATTAAGCCCTTGCAATCCCACTAAGACCATGTGCTGAGTCAGACATGAAAGAGCTCCCAACAGGCAGCAGAAACATGGCAATGAGCTAATGAAACATACCTGACGATACATACATGAACATAGTACAACATGTATAAGTTGGGGAAGGGGGTTAGTAGTTTTTCCCTATTTGACAAAAAGGCCCCAAACAAGATCAGAGTTCAAAATCTATTTCCCTAATTTTCCCTAGAATGACTCATACTTCCTCACATACCAAGAATGTATTTTTTCCACTGGCTAAGACAGAATCCATATCCCCTATAAGACTATATAGGTATAAAACCTAATGTGTTCTAACCTGCCATTCCCTCCACTACAAACTGCCTTCTCTCTACTAAATAAAATCTTCTTACTCTAGTGAGCTAAGACACGTCATATAGATTTTTTTAATTGCCATCCTGAGCCATATATTAGAGAAAAATATTGTATGACTTGATTTATAAAAAGAAGTACAGAGCAAAATTAGTGTAACCCTGTCAGAAATCAGGAGTGTAGTTACCTTTAATGAGGGATTATCACCAGGAAGGAGGTGGCAGAGAGGCACAAGGGTGCTAGTAACATTCTGCTTATTGACCCATGAACACTAGTACACGCCATATAAAGAGCAGCAAGCTGTACACTGAATACACACTATCCTGCAAGCATATGAAACATTAATTCCTTTCAAATCTGTCTCTTCCACAGTTTGTGGTTTATTGCCAAATTATGCTTATCTCCCCCTGAAATATATTCAGAAACCACTCAGAGCTATGAACCTTCTATAGCTAATTTGTAATACAATAGATATAAATAATAAATACATAAATAAATTTCACAGACTGAAATAGTCTTTCCTAATGTATCATTAATCAAACAGCATTTCCAGCTCGCTTCACCTTTCAAATCAATGGCTATTGACAGAAACAGCTAAATGCAGAGAAGTGTATCTTACTGAATGTATCAGTTCCTTTTCAAATGGAGACAGCAAAGAAGAATTCATCACTTTGGATAAGATTTTCTGAAATAGAGCATTTTCAAAACTCCACAAAGTCAGTTCAATGACAATAAATGATGGTTATACTGCATTAGTACAAGACTCAGGGGTCAAAATCTTTTATGTTGTTGTTTTTGTTTTCATAAACTTAAATATGATAAATAAAATGACAACAGCAAAGAGGAATTCCATAGAACAGGAGTAGGGAGAGAAGTATTATAAATCTCCAGAAATACACCAAGAGTACCCCTGCCAGGCTACTGACTCATCACCTTCAAGCTAAAATTTAAACACACCTGCACTGTTTTCTTTTCTGCAGAAAGAACTGTGGAAATAATTGATACCAACAAAAGGTCTGGATCAAAGCCAATCCCAGACCTCTTGCATGAGAGCATCCTGATTCAGTTTGAAAACTTCTTAGAGCAGCACATTTTATTATTAAGTTGTATTGGAAGAATGCGTCATCTTCTAAAACACCTTTTTAATTTCATACTGAAATGCTGCAGTGTCTGATACAATAAGTGATTAAAACAAAGACTGTCCTTTTTTGTACTTGGGGGTTTGGGTTTTTGTTGTTGTTAGGTTTTGTTTTGTTTTCCTTTCAAAAGATAGACAGAGGGCTGAGTGAAATCAGTCATCACAGACCCAGTGCCGCTCCTTAGGCAGAGTGCAGTGAATTCTCAGCCACCATTCTCCCTTCTCTTAAAACTCTGACCTGCAGGAGACTCACAACACTAAGCTCCGAGGGAGATGTCTATACATGCTGCACCTATACGTACGTCACAGCTCCTCGGGGTTAAAAAAGTGAAATGGACTGAGGAGAAACTATACAACTTTGAATTTTGATCTTTCTCAAAATGGCACCAATATAACTAACATTCACACATACTGAGAAGCAGTATCAAGATACAGCAGCTATCTCCACCATCACCAATACTCAACAGCTGCGCTTCCAGCTAGGCTTTTCCATTCCCTAAGGTGGGTGTACTGAGTGCATTTTTTGACTTACAATATTTCCAATTCATTATGGGTCTACAAAACCTAATCCCATCCTAAGTCAGAGGACATTTGTACAAACTCTGGGCCTAGATATTAGCTGTTCACTCATTAGTTAACAAGTATGTACCTCACTATGCGTTGCAGCAGGTAGCTGGAGCAAAAGTTCCTTGTCTCTGTGATAGACACAGCTATCCTATCCTGAGACTGTGAGAATCAGATGAGACAATGAACATCAAGCAATTAACAGGATACCCAGCATTTAATAAATCATCAGTAACTTGTAACCAAGTTTGCAGCAGTAAGGATAACTTTAATCTTAAAAAAAGGAAGGAAGGAAGGAAAGAAGGAAGGTAGGCAGGCAGACTTTACAGCCTGGTGTGATGGCAGATACCTCTAATCCCAGCACTTGGACCAGAAGTTCAAGAGGATTCTTGCCTAACTAGTGAGTTCCAAGCCAACCCTGAGCTATATGAAACCCAGTTGTATACTGCCACTTTAAAAATACAAAATTTACAGTGAAAAATGCTGTCAAAACTAAGATTATCTTTTAAAGTAATTTAAATAAAATGTGTCATCATAGATGGTGTGATGGTCTGAATGAAAATGTCCCCTGTAGGTTCATAGACTTGAATACTCTGACTCCAGTTGGTGGAAATGTTTGAGAAGGACGAGGAGAAGGGATCTGTTGGGGGAGCTGTGTCACCAGGGCTAGGCTTTGCTTTCAAGAGACTTGTGTCATTCCCAGTAAGTCTCTGCTCCCCTTATGCTGTGTCTCAGGATGTGAGCTCTCAGTTACTGCACCAGCATCATGCCTGCCTGCAGCCCTGGCTGCCATTTGGCTATGGACTCTAACCCTCTGAAACTCTAAGCCCCAAATAAACTTCTCTCTAAGGTGCCTTGATCATGGCTTCTCTTCACAGCAATAGAGAAGTAACTAAAACAGTGATTGAGAGCACTGGACGCTCTTTCAGAGTACCCGAGTTCAATTCCCAGTTCCTACAAGATGGCTAACAACCACCTGTAATTCCTGGGTACTGCACACATGTGAACAGACATATAGGCAGGCAAACACCCCATACACATACAATAGTTTTTAATATGTCTATTATACGATGTTGATTATATCCTGGCTTTCGAGTGTGAGCATTCAAAACATAGTTTTATGAACAACTTCAAGAAATGACCATTTTGGGGGGTGATAACCTATTACAAATCACATACCCTGAACATCAGTCTCCTCACTCGTAAAGTGGGAGCAGTTAATAGCCCCCCACAGCACCAAGTCTTACTCAAGAATTACCTGATTTTATTTGCAAAAGGCCTTAACGGTATCTTGCATATGTGAAGATAATTATTTCATGGAATGATTCTTTTCATGGAATAAGAAAAGTAGCCTCAGAGTGTAGACAAATTTAAGACAAACATGTAAATTCTGTCTTCATGGTTTCCCTTTTCTTTCTGCCATTCCTACAACTGTCTACAGTTATAACCAAATTTGTTTCTCCCTATATTACACAAGTTGATGATCTGACTTTATCTCTTGCTCCACTATAACCTTCCTAGTACATACCAGTGGCTTCCATCAAATCAGTAATAAATTAATGTCTGAGTTACTAAGATTATTGACACCACTATAATTTAGCCTGGGGAAAATAGGGCCCTCCCTCGAACAGCAAAAGAGTAGAAATGATTCCAGACTACAAATTATTTTAACCACTAATTAGAAAACTTTCAGAAACAATACTTTTGCTTAGCTTACGTTTTTCCCTGCTCTCAGCTAGGGTAAGAGTGACATCTGAGAAGGAGACTTACCTATTTGCACCATTTCTTCAGTACCAGCCTGGGGGAGGGGGGTAAGAAAAAGAAACAGTTACTGGGTTTCATCTTATCGCCCTTCCAAGTTTATTTCTACCATCAGTGCTTTTCAGGAGCTGGTTAATCAGGAGACTGAGAGACTGGAATTGCTGCCTGAAGGCTGAACCTTCCTTAGTTCCTAGAAGGTTCCTGAGACTGGAGCATGAGCCAATTCAGTGACTATTTGAGAAAGGGACTGTTGGCTGGCTTTAATTTTAGTATCTGTGAAGCCAGTAAAATAAACAGTGACCCTCAATGGCCTCTTCGGAAAACTCCAATACCAGGTCACCAGACCAGAGAGGCTACAAAAACTCACAGAGAAATAATGCACCCAAAGTCCCACCGGTTCAGCGCTGATCTGATTTACTACAAAGGACTCGACAGCCTGAGCCTGCTTCAAAGACCCTTCTGAGAGCATCAACTTCACCTTGAGTCTCCACAGGGTGGGGGCAGGGCCAAAAGGCACTAGAGCTGCACTCAATTTAGCTTTAAAAAGAGGAGGAGTTGTGCAGAGGGGGAGGGGAAGAGGCGACAGAAGCCTCCAGCTTCGGCTGCCCGCGGAAAAGGCTAGGGCAGGAAACGTCCTAGGCCCTCCCCAACTGTCAAACTGCAGCCCGGCCGCGGTCCCCACAGGACACGTGTCTGCTGGGTAGCTTCATGTCCTGCCTGGGTACTTCTTAAAACTCCTTGTTCCTGGCTACCTGAAGGAACAAGGAGTCAGGAGGAGGGAGATCCTCTGAGCTCCGGAGTCTGCGATCTGCGACCGAAACTTCGCCTGAACACCCGGAGTGCTTTCGTGAAAGGGGATAGCATGGTAGCCCCACTAGGATGCGATCTGGCTGCAGTCTGACATTTGGACTGCTCCTGGTCGCCTTGGGATAGGGAAGTCCCAGGTATGATGAGCCTGGACTCCCGGGAGAGGGTCCCAGCACTCCCCAGCCCCGCGCAGAGCCCAGCCCTCCACGCGCATCCTCGGAACGCAGAAGATGCCCCAGAAGGGTGGCAAGAGGAAGAGGGGAGAGTGAAGGGGACGGAGGGGAGGAACTCTGTCGGGAAAAGGTTGGGTTTGAGTTTTTTATTATTTTCCACTTACTTGTCCATCAGCTGACGTCCTAACCTCTACCAGAGAGGTTGCTATCAACCAAAGTGACAGGAACACCATCACGAGTCGAGTGCACTTCGCAACTACTGGGCAAAGCAGCTACCCCAGCGCAAACCACCCCAAAATAACTTTCCTTTAAAAAGCGCAAAGAAAATGGAAGGGGGGGGGGGGGCAGAGCTTAAAAAAAAAAAAAAAAAAAATGATCTTGGGCTTTGCTCAATGAAAAGGCAACGTGAGCTGTGAGCCTGGCTCCGTGCCCCGTCGGTCCTTTCCACTTCACCTTCTCACCCTGTCCTCCCAAGCCGACTGTGCGGGAGCCAGAAGGTGCTGAGAGCCGGGCAGAAGCTGACCCAAGCGGGGGAAGGGACCGAGGCGTCCCACTCTCTTCCCCGGAGCTGCTTTGGCGAGGCTCTGGAAGCACTGTGGGCCGCTGAGGCTAAGCACGGAGACGGCTCGGGACCCTGGAGCGCGGTGGCCCGGGAAAGTGGGAATCGGAGCCCAGCGAGCGGGAGAAAGAGGCAGCGCAAGCCCTTGGAGCCTCCGCCGCACACGCAGTGGGGGCGGGAGAACGAGAGGAGGAGGCGGCCGCCTAGGAGGAGGGAGGAGTGGGCCGCTCGCCCGCTCCGGTTGCTCGCGGCCCGGGCCGTCTGCTCTCTGCCCGCGACCCGCCGGGCGCTAATAAGGCGGCCGAGTCACCCCCCTCCCCCAGGCGGCCCCTCCCGCCGCGCGCCCACGTCACGCGGGGCCCGCGCCCCCGGCACAGGGTCAGGACTCGCACGGGTCGGGGGCTTCCAAAGCGCCGCCTGGACCCTGCATCCCCTAGATCTCCCTGATGCGACGAGGGCGGGGAGGGTCCAGGCGCGCCTCCCATCCCGACTGGAGGAGGGAGGAGGAGGGTCTGGGACCAGACCTGGGATGGAGAAAATCACCTCCTCCAGCCTCCTCTATCCCCCCCACCCCCCAACACATCCCAGACAGGGGAAAATCTCGGGAAAGAAGCCCAAGGACATGGGGGAATCCCCCCAGACACTCATTCCCTCCTATGCTTGGATGGGTGTGGGGGTGGCAGGGGGACTCTCTTTCTGCAAAGCTCATGTTTATGCTTTATTCGTCTATATTAGTTTTCAAAGATACCGAGTTCCCTTTCTTGACTCAGCCGGATGTTTCTGTTTATCACTAGAGTACACAGGCCTCGGGGGCTTTTACTTACAGCCAGATTAAGTTATCTAATGACTTCTGTGGTTTACAGCTTTCTGGGACAAAAGGACGGTGACCTGAGAGTTGGGGTACACCAGGGTGGTGTGGCGGGGAGGTGGGGGAAGCAGAGAGGGTTTCCAAATCCTGAAGGACCACCCTCACCCAGGATTAGACCAGAGAGCAATAAGGCTCACTTTGAGGTGGAATTTTCAAGACTTTACCTGGAAATAGAGTAGAGTCAAGTCCTGAGAAAGCAATTCTACCAAAAAGCAGTTAATTTCTGCTGTATGCCTTCATAAATCGTTTATTCCTAGAGAGCTAAAGAAAAGGCTGTCCCTCAGCTTACACATCGCACTGGCTCCTGGATGTGTTGGATATCTTGTCAAAATTATATAAGGGGACATTTAAGGAACATATGGGAAATGTCCTCGTCTAGTAACACCAATGTATTGGGTTAATTAGTTAATTATTGCTTAGAAATAGGATTAGACCCTCAGGACTGAAGGACCTCTAAATTGACTTTCTCCTTTCAACTCTGTGCTGCAGCATTGTCGTGAGCTGTCCTTGACTTGAGGTCTAGGGATGAACACCTGAACTTTGCATCATGTTGTCCTATCCATTAAAGCAAATAAGCCTCAACATTGCATAAATTTTAAATATGTGTTCATTGTTTAGCAATGAAAAGAAAAGGCAAAGAAAAGAAAAACGGAGTACAAACAAAGCTGGGTTCTAGAACTGTCCGCGTCTCAGCTGGCAAGTCCCTGAACTACATTTGTGATTCTCCGATGTGAAGAATTTTCACTCTGTAACTCCCTGATCTCAAGTGGTGACAAACGATGTATTATCCATGATGCAGTGGTGTTCTTGTGTCAGGTCACAAAATTCAGATACTTGTCACTGAACCACTTTTTTGCACACGCAGTTCAGAGAACTTTTAGAAAAATATGTTTCAGCAGGTTTGGCCTTGACCACGAGTGTCGGTTATTTGGTTTTTTGACTGTTCTGTCTAAAACAACTCCGATGTTTTCTTTCTGTTCACTTTTCTTTATGTTCTGGTTGGGACTCTGGATTTCACAACCTACTGAGTCTTGACCCTCACTCTGACAAACACTGATTTAAGGTCATAAGGTCTTTAGCTAGTTTGAATGTGAGCTCTCATTAGCTCCCAACACACTCCCAATAGCTTCACAAACTATCCCCTGGTTTGTTTTTGATTGGTTTTTTGTTATTATTGGTTTTAATGTTTTGTTGTCTTTGTGCCAACTGAAGTTTGTGAAGCAAGCATATAAAGAAAACAAAATGAGTTGGGGATTTTTTTTATTTACACTTCCTAGGAACATCATGAAAATAACATGGTTTTACTGTAAACAATCTAGCATGTTATTTAGAATATGGCAAGGGCTACATTTAAATTTCTGTAGCGTGAGGGCATATGTACAGATAGTTTGTTGGAGTTAGTGAATTCTTGTCACAAACTGATTCCTCTGCCTGCCTGGAATTAATCCCCTCCCCTTCACATATGTCTCAGCTATGGTATAATATTGATTCTCATATATTCTCCTGTCTAAGTGGTCAAGAACATTGTATACAGGAGCCTATAGATTTACCACAAAATTACTATGTAGTTACATTTTCTTTCAAAATGTTTTTCATTTACAAATGATTACAACAGTAATCTTATGTTTCACCAATATCTATCACAATTTCCATCCTATGGGGGATGCAAGGACCTTTACTAACCCTAAACATGTCCAAGGTAGCTTATTTACCTTGACTAATGTGGAAGTGTATTTTGGGTCTTGACACTTGGTCTTAATTATCATCTCCTATGACCGTTAGTTTTAATTACCAATATGACAAAATCTAAAGTCACCTGGGAAGAGGGATCACCTTAATAAGATTAGGCTGAGAGCATGTGTGTTTGGGGTGGGTTCTCTTCACTGCATTAATTGACAGAGGAAGAAGACAAGGCCCACTGTGGGTGGCACTGTTCCCTGAGGTTGGGTCCTGGACTAGGCAAGGGTGGGGAAGGTGAGCCAAACAGCAACCATGAGTGCATGCTTTCATTTCTCCTGGCTCTTCACTATGGATGTGATATGACTAGTTCCAGGCCCCTTTTCTTTCCTGCTAGGGTGGACCATAACCTGCATGAGGAAACTAAAATCAACCCTTTCTCTTCTCTGTCACTTTTTGTCAGGGTACTAGATTGCAGCAACAGAAGTGAAACTAGACAGCCTCTAAACGTTTAAATGGAAGGATAAACAGGTGTGCTGTATTCTCCTTCAAGTCAGCTTTTGATTTTCAAGATTAAAATCACACATAACCAACCCCAGCTTGAAAATACAAAAGAGAATGAGCAATTTGTAAGTTTTAATAACTTTCAATAGAGTATATTGCTATAATTGCTCTATTACAAAATACTATTAGTTTCCCACTATGTCTAATTTATATTTCCCACAACACAAAATTTATAATTCATAATTTCTTTAGTTTTGGGTATTTTTTAAAACCTTGCTATGTACTTTTCTCACACTTTAATAAATCTAACTATTGCCAATTGATAATCACTAGATGCCTCATATTTTTGCACAAAGCAGTTTGTGAAATTCAGTACTCCGCTTGTTCAAAGGATAGATTAGAAGGTAACTGCAACATAGGTTTGAGGTTTGTGTCTCTCTTTTCCTGTAAATTCCAAGTTACACCAGGTGCCAATGTCTAATTTCTATCATGAGACATTTCCCCTTCCTTTTGAAGAGCTCTCAATTTCAGGTCCTGAGGTTCCAGAGCACAGGAGTGGTAGAGTAGGTAGGTACATGTGGCTTGTGGCTACAGGACAGAGAAAACTAAGTTTACCTGCTGTCTTCACCCTGCCTTTTGGAGCCTCATAGAACATGGGGCTTGCAGTTTGAAACACAGAGAGATGGCAGCAACTTTCACACATAGTGGGAGTTATCCATCCCAAGTATCTTTCCCCTCTGCCTAATATAGTATTTATTTTACACTATGTATGCATTGCCTATGAAATATATATATATATATATATATATATATATATATATATATATATATATATATATTTAACCAAGACATTACCAGTATCGATTGTCAGTTAGAATGTTGAGCTGTCTTTACTCAGAGGCAAACTCCTAGTACATAGCACACAGTGATGGAATATTTGCTGAGTGAAGAAGTGAGTGGCTATTTACTGTTTTGCTAAATAGAGAAAAATAAGTAGTGCGTTTTCTCCAGTATGAATGATTAAGCTATTTCCAATTTGCTTTTCTTCTTACACTCATTTTCAGAAGTCTCTTTGAAAACTCCAAAAACCAATACCCAGGAAAATTTATGAACACAACGATCATGAAAATAAAGATGGAAAGGCCTGTGAGGTCATCCCACCCATGCTCTTGCTGGCAGCTGAGCAGCACTGTCCTCAAGTCTTTTCCTTAGAGGAAATCCAGTATCTTGCAAGGATAAAATTGAGTGTCTGGGGTTTCTTAATCGTTTGCTTTTAGAAGAATGATTCCACAATGGAACAAGTACAGAGGGAAGATTATTCTTCATGTTCCTTGATTTTCCTTATTTTTCCTGAGTGGAATTTTTTCTTACACCAAATGTGTCTCTTCTCCCTTTAACACTGCTTCCTCTAATAATTAACATCACTAGCTATTCTTATCTATGTATCCATTATTGGATCAGTTATTGCTATCTACCTCCTTTTGTTTCTATAGTCTTTCTCTGTTTCTTTAAGCCTTCTAAATGTTCCCCCTCACTTGGAAATTCTAAGTGGTAAAGGAAAATCATAGTCTTTCTAGGGCCCCAGTTTAAAAAGAAACAAGGAAGCTATTAAAATGTTTCAAATGGTTTTTGTAAGGGTCACAACCTAATTGTCATAAACTATGTTAATGGAAAGGCATTTAAAATTATTGTCAGATTACTTATAGCAATGCCATTGTTTTCTTACTAATTAAAAAAACCCTAGTAGAACAGAATGCTGGAGAATACAAGTGCGCATTAGAACTATTAGTTAGTAGTCATATCACCCTAGAGAGAAAAGGATTAAAAATCAGAGACATGAAACAGTACTTTGCACATAGTAGATCACTCCACAAATATATGGTAAATAATTATATTATTCACCAGCTCCAGATAACTATTTTTATACCTACTTCTCTCCCCTCCCCCCATGTAATTCTCAAATAAATATTGAAAAGCATTTGGAGGTGTCTCAAAAGCCCAAAACCTTTAAATTGTCTGTCTTTAGAAACTAAAGAAATTATAATTTTCAGTTAGATTCAAGAAACTTAATTAAAAGCAAAAAAAATATCTCTTAGAAATTATTGCTCATGAATATTCTCTCATAGGTGAGTCTGAGTATGTACAAGTCGGAAATGTAATCAAGTTCCTTAAACATATAACTAAAGTCAAAGCAAGATGACATGGTTTGAGAGGATTTATTAAAATTGCATTTGAGGGAACTGACACCTTTGAAACTCAGACCTGTGTCCAGAGTGGAATCAGAGGTGTGCAGATTCCAGCTCCTGAACCACTCATCCAGAGAATCCCTCTCAGGGGCCAGGGTCAAACATAAGGTTATGATCTCTGACTGTTGCTAGCAGACAGACCCTAAGCTTTAGCTGGGAGGGGCCTCCTCCAGTGACCTCTAACAGAAGGAAACTCCCACTGCTGGGCCCCTGGCTCCAGGATGATCTGCATCATCATAGAAAATCAGGTGCCTTTGAAACTCAGAACTGTATCCAGAGCAGAGTCAGGGATTGTGAAGACCCCTTGCTCAGAGCAGACAGGAGACACACAAGTCCTCTAGTGCCAACTGACTAGGAACTGACTAAGTGTGAACCACTGAAGCAATGGACAGACACCAGTGCAAGAACATATATAACAATATAAAGAACAACAAGGTAACACCAAAAGAAACTGGAAGTTCTACAACTGCAAGACCTGAACAGAGCAATGAAGAGGAAACAGAAGGAAACAACAGCAAAAACACCTTTATAAAGAGTATAGAAGAATTAAAAGAGGATATAAAAATTTCCTTAAAGAAATAGAAGAAAACACAAACAAAAAATTGTAAGAGATGAACAAATCCTTGAAAGAAAACCAAGAAAAGGAAACCTCAAAAATGAAAGAAACATTTCAGGAACTAAAAATTGAAATAGAAGCAATAAAAAAGGCACAAAATGAGGCAAAGGTGAAAATAGAAAATCTGAAGAAAAGAGCTGGAACTACAGATACAAGCATAACCAATAGAATCTAAGAGATGGAAGGGAGAATCTCTGGGTTGGAACTCTCAGTAGCAGAAATATATATATATCAGTCGAAGAAACACTAAAACCAAAAAAGGCATAATGAAAAATGTTCAGGAAATTTGGGACACATGAAAAGACCTAACCTGAGAACAATAGGAATGGAAGAAGGAGAAAAATACTAGCTCAAAGGCACAGATAATATATTCAATAAAATCATAGAAGAAAACTTCCCCAACCTAAAAAAGGAAATGCCTATAAAGATGCAAGAAGTTACAGAACACCAAATAGATATGACCCCCCAAAAAGTCAGCGCACCACATAATAATCAATCAGAAAAAAGAAAAAAATTTAAGAGCTGCAAAAAATAAGGGCCAACTTACTTATAAAGGCAGACCCATCAGAATAACTCCTGGCTGTTCAATGAAAACAAGAAGATCCTGGTTAGAAGCTATACAGACACTAAAAGAGCATGGTTGCCAACCTAGACTACTATAATCAGCAAAACAATCAATCACCATAGATGGAGTAAACAAGATATTTCATGACAAAGTCAGACTTAAATAATACCTATCTACAAATCTGACCCTTGAGAAAGCATTAGAGGAAAAACTCCAACCCAAGGATTCCAGATACACCCATGAAACCACAAATAATCGATAATCCCACATAAGAAAAGCCCAGAGAAAGGAAATACACACAAGCTACCATGAAAAATATCAGGAAATATCAATCAGTGGTCACTAATATCCCTTAATATCAGTGGACTAAATTCATCTATAAAAAGACACACACTAACACAATGGATACAAAAACAGAAGCTATCCTTCTGATGCATACAAGAAACACACCTCAAAGACAGACACAGGCTCAGAGTAAAGGGTTGGGAAAAGATTTTCCAATCAAATAGCCCTAAGAAAAAAACTGATGTAGCCATCCAAATATATAACAAAGTAGACTTCAAACTGAAATCAATTAAAAGAGACCAGGATGAACTTACTTATACATCTCAGGAAAAATTGATCAAGATGAGATTTTAATCCTGAATATTTATGCCCCTAATATAAGGGCACCTATGTAAAAGGAACACTATTAAAGCTCAAATCCCACATCAGTTCTTACACCCTAATAGTGGGAGACTTCAATACCCCACTTTCACCCTTGGATAGGTCAACCAGACACAGACTCAACAGAGAAATAAGGAGTCTAAGAGAGGTTATGGTGCAAATGAATTTAATAGATATTTACAGGAGCTTCCACCCAAACACAAAGAAATATACATATTTCTCAGTACCACATGGAACTTTCTCTAAAATTGACCACATAATTGGTCATAAAGCAAATATCAATAAATACAAAAAAATGGAAATAATTCCTTATATCATACTAGACCATCATAGCCTAAAGTTAGAGTTCAACAACATCAAAAATCAAAGAAAGCCTACCAACTCATGGAAATTAAACATTACTCAAGTGAACCACCTCTGGGTCAAGGAAGAAATTAAGAAAGAAATCATAGTCTTCCTAGAATTTAATGAAAATGAATCCATAACATACCCAAACTTGTGGGACACAATGAAAACAGTGTTAAGAAAATTCAGAGCACTAGATGCCTATACGAAAAACCTAGAGAAATCCTACGCTATAGAACTAATAGAACAGCTGAAGGTTTTAGGACAATTAGAAGCAAACTCACCTAGAAGGAGTAGGTAGCAGGAAATAATGAAACTCAGAGATGAAATCAATACAATTGAAACAAAAAGAACAATACAAAGAATCAATGAATCAAATAGTTGGTTCTTTGGGAAAGCCAACAAGATAAATAAACCCTTATCCAAACTAATGAAAAAGCAGAGAGAGTACACAAATCAACAAAATCAGAAGTGAAAAGGGGCACATAAAAACAGACCCCCCAGGATATCCAGAAAATTATCAGGTAACCTTGAAAATCTATACTCCACAAAAATAGAAAACCTAGAAGAAATGGACAGCTTTTTGGACAGGTATCATTTACCAAAATTAAATCAAGATCAGATTAAATACCTAAACAGACCTATAACCCTAAAGGAAATTGAAGCTGTCATTAAAAGCCTCCCAAGTAAAAAAAGCCAAGGTCCAGATGGTTTCAGTGCAGAATTCTACCAGACATTCGAAGAAGAACTAATACCAATACTCTTCAAACTGTTTCATACAGTAGAAACTGATGGAATATTGCCAAACTCTTTTTAAGTGGCCACAATAACCCTAACAGCCAAGCCACTCAAAGATGCAACAAAGAAAGAGAATTACATACCAATTTCCCTCATGAATATTGATGCAAAAAATCTCAACAAAATTCTGGCAAAACATATACAACAATATATAAAACATATCATCCACCATGATCAAGTAGACTTCATCCCAAAAATACAGAGATGGTTCAACATATGAAAAATTGTAAATGTCATCCATCATATAAACAAACTGAAGGAAAAAAAGCCACATGATCATATCCTTTGATACTGAAAAAGTCTTTGACAAAATTAATAAGAGAACACAAGGACATTAAAGGGATACAAGTTGGAAAAGAAGAAGTGGAACTATTTCTATTTGCAGATGATATGATTGTATACATAAGTGACCCACAAAATACCACCAGGAAACTTCTACAGCTGATAAACACCTTCAGCAATGTAGCAGGATACAAGACTAACTCAAAGAAATCAGTAGCCTTCCTATACACTAAAGATAAAAGGGCTGAAAAACAAATCATTGAAACATCACCCTTTATAACAGCTGCAAATAGCATTAAATACCTTGAAGTAACTATAACCAAAGAAGTAACAGATCTATTTGACAAAAACTTTGAATCACTGAAGAAAGAAATTGAAGGGGATATCAGAAAATGAAAAGATCTCCCATGTTCCTGGATAGGTAAGATCAACATAGTAAAAATGGCAATTCTACCAAAAGCAATCTACAGATTAAATGCACTAACCATCAAAATCCCAACACAATTTTTTACAGACCTTGAAAGAACAATACTCAAGTTCATTTGGAATAACAGGAAAGCCAGATTGCCAAAACAATTTTGTTCAAGAATAGAATCTCAGGAGGCATCACCATCCCCAACTTCAAGTTATACTATAGAGCTACAGTAATAAAAACAGCCTGGTACTGGCATAAAAACAGTCTTGTGGATCAACGGAATTGAACTGAAGATCCCAATATTAACTCAAAAACCTATGAACACCTGATCTTTGACAAAGAGGCTCAAAATATTCAATGAAAAAAAAAGATAGTATCTTTAACAAATAGTGTTGGCATAGCTGGATTGTAGTGTGTAGAAAAATGCAAAAAAATCCAAGCCTATCACCCTGCACAAAATTCAAATCCAAGTGGATCAAAGACCTCAACATAAACACAGCCACTTTGAAGTTGATAGAAAAGAAAGTGGAAAATATCCTCCAATGAATTGGCACAGGTGACCACTTCCTAAATATAACATCATTAGCACAGACACAAAAAACAACAATCAGTAAGTGGGACCTCCTGAAAATGAGAAGCTTCTGTAAAGTGAAGGACATAGTCAATAAGACAAAATGACTGCCTTATTGGAAAATAGGAAAATATTTTCACCAACCCTACAGTGACAGAGGACTGATCTCTAACATATATAGAGAACTCAAGAAACTAGAGCTCAAAACTTTGAATAACCCAATCAAAAAATGGGGTTCAGAACTAAAAAAGGAATTCTCAGCAGAAGAATTACACATGGCTGAAAGACACTTGAAAAAAGCTAGACATCTTTAGCCATCAGAGAAATGCAAATCAAAACAACTTTGAGATACCACCTTACACCTGACAGAATGGCTAATATTAAAGACACAGTTAACAGCCTATGTTGGAGAAGTTGCAGAGCAAGTGACACTCCTCTATTGTTGGCGGGAGTGTAAGCTTGTTCAGTCATTCTGGAATGCAGTATGGTGGTTTCTCAGAAAACTTGGAATCAATCTCCTCAAGGATCCAGCAATACTACCATTGGGCTTATACCCTAAAGATGCACATTCACATTCCAAAGGCATTAGCTCAACTACATTCATAGCAGCATTATTCATAATAGCAAGAACCTGGAAACAACCTAGATGCCCCTCAACTGAGGAATGGATTAACAAAATGTGGTACATCTACACAATGGTGTACTACTCAGCAGTAAGAAGAAATGCTATCCTATAATTTGCAGGCAAATGGATAGATTTGGAGACTATCCTCCTGAATGAGGTGTCAACAACCCAGAAAGATAAGCAGGGGATGTACTCACTCATTAGTGGACTTTAAACACAAAGCAAAGCGTACACAACCACTGAAAAGCTTGGGATCTGAAGCACGTTGGACTGGCACCTTGGAGCCCGTTCCCTCCAGAGGAACAACTGATCCAGTCTTGATGTTGGGGTGAGGAAAGCGGATCTGCCTGGAGTAGATGCTGAGCTAAGCCATCTTGGGACCTTGGGACCTTCTGCCCTTGCTGGTGTGGAGATAAGGAAATGGTGAGAAGAGAGAGTGAGTGGGAGGGGCGGCAGAGGGAAGGGAGTTTAAACAAGGGGATACACAGATAAAAAAATGAGACTTTATTCATAAAAACTTTATAAAAATAAAGGCTTTATTTAAAAATTTGCATTTGAGGTAATCCTTTCGTAAAGGGCTGTTTCCATTTAACAATACCAGTCCTGCAATGAACATTCCTATGGATTTCTGAGAGTAGACTAAGAAGGACTCTTCAGGCTGTCAGAGGCAGACAAGGAGAATATTGGATGTTCAGCCCAACAGCTAAGCAGTAAAGCAGTTCTGCTTCATGAGGCTCACTGTACCACACATCATTCACTAAAATCACACCAAAAAGATTATATTTTTACTACCTTCCAAAAGCCTCATATACCCAATGTCTGGAAATATTTTCCTAAAACTCAGAAAGGTTTTGTTCCTTTATTGTTGTTAGGTTAATTTATTTGTTGAATGAAACAATAAATGTGTCTCCTTGAGTTATTGAAAGTCATAACCAAATTTATTTAATAAAAAACTTTCTTTTTTTGTTTTTTAAAAGAAAACAACTTTCATATAGGAGCAGCCCTCCAATTTTCAAGATATAAACATTCATTAAGATAGAGATTGACTTTCTCCAGCCTGGAACTAGGAATAACTAGCAGAGAGAAGATGAACAGCAGAAAACAATCCAGGAAGAAAATCAAAATAAGTTATGAAATCAACAATCACCTGTAGAGTATCTCTGCTGAGGAAAACAAGACCTACAATCTTAACATCCAGCATTTTAGAAAGAAAGAACAAACCCCCAACAAATCAAAACCTGGGCCATGATCTGAGAATGTTTTTAATCTGTGTAGATTCTTAACCAGATAACAACAGATTCAAAGAAGCTGGCAATTGTTGCTTGTCTTCAATTGTCTAATGGCAAAGGGGCACGTAAAATGAAGGGGGAAATGAGGGTTCTAAGATTTATGTTTAGGGTCTGACATGTGAATTTTGTTATTGTCATATTCAACAAAGAATTAAAAAATTAACTGCCTGGTAAGTGCATGGTAGAAAGCTTCAAATGGGGAACTGTAGAACTGTTAGTTTCCCTTTGCTTTGCATACATTTCAGAAAAATAAATAAAAATGAAAACAAATTAAAAAAAAACTTTTGTCATTGCTGTAACAGATCAAATGATTCAAAAGAATCGAATGCTCAAGCAGCAAAATGATGTTTTTTAACATATCTGGAAAATGTATAGCAAATAACTTCTTCTCTGGTTTAAGTCATTTCTATCAAGAACTCACATCATTTACACCATAAGGAAATAATTCTGACCTATAAATCTCAGCTAATCCTCAAAATTGTTGCCTTGGTCACCCAAAGGAGTTCCAGCGTTTGAACTAGGGATTAGCTTTGTGATACTCATCCTGAAAACATATGTCACCATTTACTATGTGGTTTTCTTCCTAACTGTAGAAGGATTGCTAGATGCTCACAAACAGTTGACCTTAGAAGGAGTGGAGTGGGTTGGGAAGTTAGTAAAAGCATCCACAGAGCTCCCTGCCATTCAAATCCCAGGATCTATATGGAAGAAAGCTTGGCATCTCATGTTTGAGAAGCTTTAAGGACAAGTCAGTCTAAACAGAGCCCCAAGCAGTGGCCAAAGTCCTGTGCTGTTTTGTCCTAACACAGGCAGATTTGGGTTTAGTGAGCTGATGGGTTAATGCCAACAAGTTCACAGCCACTATTGATGTCTCTGTTCTTCAGAAAACAGTTTGAGTGACAGGACCAGAGAATGTACTATTCACAGATAATTGCAGAAAATAGAAACCACCTGACATTTTTAAGAGTCAAGCATGAACTACTTAGAATACCAGCTAATGTTTTTCCCAATTTCTTACTAAATACCCATGATATATGATCAGCATAAAATTCAGAACTGTGAAGAAATGAGTCTGGAAAAGTGGCTCTGACATTATTTAGGAAACTGTACTCATTTTTTTTTTGAGTCACTGAGCTGTGTACTTTTTTACACAGTGAACACTTATTAAAGGCAGTTTGTAATTTGTTAATTATTAATTTTTAAAAACACATCACAGTTTACAATCTGCCATCCCTTCAAGAATGTTTCTTGCTTACAAGACTAAATTGGAGTTCCTTGTAAGTGCTGCATTTGTGAATCACTTATGCAGTGAATAACATTGGATCCAGACACTGCCCTACAATTTACTGTCCAGTCCATTAACAGTCCACCCAAATCGAGTTAAAGTTCAAGGAATTGACTGAGGTTATTTATAAAAAAAAGTAAAAACAAAAGGAACATTTCATTGGTGCTTTAATTGAAAAAAAAAATGACCGTAAGATTATCTGTGGATTTCATATTGTGAGGAACTTAGATTAATTTCAAAATCATTTTGTTGATATACATAAGTGTATATGATTCCTAGGGAATTATAATATTCTAGTTTGTTTCCAGGCCACACAGACTGCATGGGTGTTCCAGTTGGCTGCTTTTGGATAATCATCTAATAAGAATTTTTTAAGTCTTAGGTTTTATGTATAAAGGAAAGATAACATTGGAATAATGTACTTCTTTCATCCTCTATGAGAATAAAAACTTTATTAAAATTCAGATATATATAATCTTTATCAAGACCTTATATATACAAGACCCACCCCACTTTGATGCAGCAGATTGTAATTTTGGGTCTCATGTTATATCTGTAAGGTTGTTGCTCTCAGGTCTGATCCAAGTTGCTTCAGAATGACAGAGAAAGAAATTCCCCATTTACAGCATGTCCTTAGTAATATGTTTCCCAGAAACTCAGGGTGAGGAAGAAAATAACTTTGGCTATTATCTATGTCCTTTGGAGACTTGAGAAGAAAAAGTCCATTGGGACAGTCAGGCATTGGAAGAAAGGGCTGCTGGTACACTTGAGGAGCACAGCCCAGGTACCCATGCTTCACAACAATCTAGAAAAGTTAACACAAAATATCTCTATGGTGACCCATGCCACCCAAACCTAAGGAGGCTATCCTCAGACATTTAGTGAATGGGGGATTTGAGACAGACAAAACAAGTAACTGAGGTGAGTGTCCTGAAGCCCTAGCTCTGGGCATTAAAGATGGTTTAGAGTTAAACCATCTGTAAAGCAAAGAAAAATAACACTAGATGACCACCCTAACTGCATGTTTATAAAATTATGCATGATAAATTTAAATGTGTTCAGTTGAAGCATAATATTGGTCCAAGTCCACAGTGCCCATCACTATCACTACAATAGGAGAGCTAAGTTGAGGCTTAGAGCCTTTAAAAATTATTTGCTAAGAAAAATCAAATCTCTATCATGGATGGATGAAGAATCCAGATGTATTTTGTCTCATGGTGAGTGTAATCACAAACTGTCACTTGCTTGGCACTAAGGGACTGTAAGACTCTTCAGACTGGCTAAGAAAATGGTGCCTTCTGGTTGGGTTTGGCTTTACTTCCTAGTGTTATTCTTCAAGTGTGGCTGGTGGCTTATGTGAGCTGCAGAATTTGTTTCTTGCTAATTTAAGAGATACCAGTTGCCTTGTCTATTTCACACCACTTTAGTGACAGATTTTATCATTTGCATCTATAAGTGTTCACAGCTACCTCTAAGAAAATCATAATAAAACCCATTAATATGCACAATTAATATACTTGGGTAGAAAAGGAGAAGAGAAAAAAGATAACTGTCATAAATTTTCTAGAATTCTAGAAGTAGTTTTGCTGGTTGTTTCCATCCCTCCCCTTCCTCCTCTTCCTCTTTCTGATCCCTCCCTTCATCCTCTCTAGTTTTCCAAGGGAAGAGTATGGTCACTTTTGCTCCGTAGCACACTTAAGTAAAACCACTCTGCCCTGCGTTGTAGCCCAGACAGGCCACTTTGACTTTCAATTGGTGCAAGGCATCAGTTTATTTCAGAACTGCAGGTGAAAAACTAATCTTTCTGTGGAGAGAAACAGAAGCTCCATCACTAGGGCTGATCATAAGAAACAATTGTCATTGAGATATGTTCACCGAGACATATCTTTATTTTCTGTGTGTTTCTTTCAAATATGTTTTGTAATGGCCTGATAATGCCAACCAAGTACATAAGCAAAAACTCACTACTCACAAAAAAGAAGCTGACAGTACCAATGGCAGATTAATCAATATCTAAACAAAACTATTCAGAAATCTAGGCCCAATTGGGTAATGTAATCTGTGCATCCGAACTGCACATGGATGCTATAGTTTATTCTTAAGAACATTGTAGATTTACTAGAGTGTGAATATACATTGCTAAGTATTTTCTCCTTAATGTTAGAAACCTGAACCATGGAATTTTAGGCTAGGAAATGGCTCAAAGGATCAAGTTCTTGCTGCATAACCATGAGGCTTAGAGTTTGGATCCCAGAACTCATGTAAAGTTAAACACTAGCATGTCTCTGTCAATCTCAGTGATCCTCTGGCAATAAAGGAGGCAGAAATAGGAAAATCTCCAAAAGTTCATAGGCCAGCTAGCCTGGCATATGGAGCAGCAACCAATGAAAGTCTTAAACAAGGTGGAAGGAGAGAATGACATCCAAAATCCTCTGGCCTCCACACTCATGCACCTGCACTTACACATATCATCATGCTCATGTGTACTCCTACGTGTACAAACTTGTATGCACACACACACACACACACACACAGAGAGAGAGAGAGAGAGAGAGAGAGAGAGAGAGAGAGAGAGAGAGAGTCTTATTTTAATCAAAAAGAAAAACTCAGAATGACCAAAACAGTCATGTATATGAGAGTGAGCCATCTCAAGCAGTTTTCTGAAGCAACCAATGTATTAATGTCAGTAAAAACATTGTGAATTACACAGGGCTGTGAGAATACAGCTCCTTTCTACTCAGGGAGCCTGAGAAAGCAAAACAATGACCTTATACATCATGAAAAGCACAGGCAGCCCAACTGACTAAGTAATAAAAATATCTGGGTATGCAGCATCAATTTGTCTCAATGAATGGAGCTTTCAGAGAAGCCGTGAGAACTGCAGAGATAGCATCTAATCCAAACCCACTTTCCCAGTCCTACCAGCTACCTCCAATCAGAAAAGAAAATGATATGAAATCTTATCATTGTTAGTTAACTACACTTGAAATTCATCTACCAAATTTAGGATGTGATGTGTGCAATGTACTCTTATTTTTAAACTTATATGGGATATTATATGCCCATTATATATTACATACACATATGTAGCAACATAGTATAATGTTAATGTATTTATATATTAGTTGGGGTTAATATCGCAGTTATGAAACATTGTGACCACAAGCAGCTAGGAAAGGAAAGGAGGGTTTATTTAGCTTACATGTCCTGATCACATTCCATTGAGGGAAGCCAAGGCAGGAATTCAAATCCAGCAGGAACCTGTAGGCCAGAGCTGATGCAGAGACCATGCTTACTAACTTGCTCCACGTGCATTGCTCAGCCTGTTTTCTTAGAGCCCCGTAGACTACCAGCCCAGGAATGTCACCACTCACAATAGGCTGAGCCTCCCCAATCAATTGCTAATTAAGAAAAATACCCTACAGGCTCGCTTACAACCCAGTCTTACAGGCACTTTCTCAGCTTCGGTTTTCTCCTCTCAAGTGACTCTAAGTTGCATGAAATTGCCATTCAAACCAGGGAGGACAAATATATACCCTTAGAAACCAACAGTGCTATAATGGCTAAAATTAAATAGTTATTTGTATTGCTATCCCTTAGCAATAGAGGATCACATACATAAGAAATACCATTACACACATGTGTGTATATACCTACACAACAGAGATAAGGAAGAGAGACATTTGCATTTGCAGCTTGCATTTCAATCACAGGAATATTAAAATGTATTGTGATACCTTTCAGGGTTCATTTTTTGGAGGGAGCTCAAGCCTTAGCTATATATTCTTCAAAAAAGAAAATGTGCACTTCAAAAGAGTGAGTGGGAAGAGAGCAAAGAAGACAAGAAGCCCTCACAGTGCTTCGCAGAGGAAAAGGAACGCTTTCCTTTGGGGAACTCCATCAATACAAAAGTCAAGCCCGCCCACCCCTTACTTCCGTTTTTTTCCCCCCTCTTAATACTTTTGGAACTTTGGTAAATTTTTGTTCTAAACACATTTCCTGTTTTTTTTGTTTTGTTTTGTTTTTTAATTATTCGTACAGGAGTCTGCAGAGAGAGTTGTGGAATGTAGAAGCATTCCATGATCAAACTCAGGGCTCCAGGCTTATGTATACATCAAGGGCTTTCCCCACTGAACCATCTCACCAGCCCCATGTTTTAAGCCTTCCTTATAATTTTGTTGCAACTATAAATTATTCTTCCTTTATAATTCTGTTGTTATGGTAAAGTTATATTTTCATTAAGGAAAAAAAAAAAACTGGTTACAAGCTAAAGCATTCTGCAGCTGTATCTTCTTCCCAGGGTCCCTCCCAGTCTTTGTTTCCATCTCAGCTGGTTCAGGAGGCAGGGTGGCAACAAGTGTCATTTTGAACAACCTGTTTTCAGAGATAAACAAATATTTAAATCACTCCCCTGTACACAGTGACTGAGAAGCAATTCTTCATCAGGATTCTGGCACTGTCTGTCATTCGTACTTTTTGATATAATTTCTTCTCAATCACAGTGTGCGGGCGTTCTTACATCAAAACCCTGTTGTTTTAAATTTTCTAGTCTCTAGTTTAGAATGTTCAAGCAAGCAATCAGAAAACCTTTCAAATTCCTTATGTGGGAAAGTCATTACTGTTCCTGGTTTACCAGAATCGATCCAAGTTTTTCCTTACTCCTATGCTCCACTGGTCCTCTCATCCATGAGTACATCATCACTAGTCATACCTCTTTAATAAGCAAGCTTCATTAAAGTAGGGCTTCTTCAGTACTAACATGCCTTCTAGTGGCATCTTGAGATATCATCTTAAGCTTTTTGTTTTATGTATCTTTAGCAGTAATGTTTCCACAAACAGTGTTTGACAATCCAGTCAGTTTGTTCACTGACATCTGGGAAAATACTGAAGTCACTTTTGTCCATGAGGAGAAGAAAAGTCACACTCAAGTGCATACTCTCTTCACATTTTCCAAGCTCCAAGCTCCTTCCAAAAAAGGAAAAAGGTATTCCCCCCAGTTTTCTGAGGTTCCTTTAGTTGTTTGGACCAGGAAGGACATTTTTTTTTTTCTATACGGATTAACAATAATTCATTCAACTGCCATGTGCACAGAAGAAAGTGTAGATCCTCTTAGAGGACCATCTTTTCAGCAAAGGGTATAATCATATCTGTAGATCAACACTGTTAGATAAAACTACTATAAGGATATGAACTTTCTTCATATCTGCCAACGCAGATAGAAGTGAATGAGTCAAATATTTTCATGTAAACTTATAAGGACATTTTGAGGAAATGGATGATACAAGAGGAGCCACTAGAATGTCTTTTTTACATTATCTTTAAATTTTCTACTTAGTTCTAAAGAAATATCTCCTCGTAGTGTCTTACTATCCAATCCCTTTCAAAATATCCCAACTACTTTTATGCAGCAAAGATCCCCATGTGAATGTGATGCATGATAAAATACTCCTCACTTAGCTTGAGACATTGTTGACATATATAGTCAGTGACATACTCACATAAAGTTGAAAAATCTGCTCATTATTCTGCTGAAATGCTTCTGAAGACAAAAGGGTTGGGGGTGCTCCACATCTGGGCCCACATGGTCTTGATTGTGTTTTTGCTTTTGTTGTTGGTGGTGGGTTTTTTGTTTGTTTGTTTGTTTGTTTGTTTGTTTTTATCTGTTTTACATTAGAGCATCTCTTTGGCAAGGAACTGTAAGTCCCCTACCAGGTACAAGGAATTCCTCTCACTTATGTATTCCAAAAGGCATTATTGTAAATTCATACTTACTAGTTTGTGTGCTAACAAAATGAACTTGTCATGAATCTCTTTTGACAAGTATTGGCCACAGGAAAAAAAAAGTGATGGTGGTGGAGGGTTTGATCATAAACAGGAATCCAGAGACATACAATGCAATCTGATGTTGCCTTATAAATTGGCTTCTCAACCAAGAGTGGAAATCCTCTACATTAAAGGCTAGACTAGTAGGATGCTGAAGTTATAGGTCTATATTAAATATCCTGGTTATGACTATGAACTGATCTAATCCAGAAAGCAATACGCTCTTCTCCATTCACTTCCTGAGAAATTTTCTCTGAAGTTTTATGATACATGTAGACCACTTTCTCAGTAAGGGATGTTTTTGATGTATGAAATAGAGCCCAGTGACTGTTACACGGATTTCTTAAGATAAGAAAATGATAACTATTTTAAACAGGCCAACAGATCAAAAATATTACTGAGACAGGCTGGAGAGATGGCTAAGTGGTTAAGAACACTTTCTGCTTTTGCATAGAACCTGACATCAATTTCAAACACCCACTCAGAGACCTCATAACCACCTGTAACTCAGGCTCTGGGACATCCAACAGCTTCTTCTGGCCTTCACAGGCCACACACACATACACATTAAATTTTAAAAATATGTAACTAGGAACATGGCTCCCAATCTTTCCAGCAGGCTGTCCTTAGTGTGAGGGGTTCGTCCTCAGGGTTAGACCCATGGCTGCAAACGCCAGTGAAGTGATAGAAAGTGATCTCAAATGGGCTGGTTGTCCTTGTTTACCAAACTAGAAAAGGGACGTTATCTGCTAAACATCCTTCCCTGTAAGGTGAGGTGCCTCCTCTTTTATCTAAGAAGCAGTTCACTGGAAAGCCTGAGTCTGTTACACCGGCTGTTTCCTGTCAATCTTAACAAGTAAAATGTTTGCTCAGCATCTGACCAATGTGAGGGTTATGCTTACCCTAAACAATCGATCTTGTCTTATGTATATACATTTTGTTTTATTCTTCATGTTGATGACTTAAGCAATTTTGTACAATATGCTCACCAATATTACTATAGACCCTATTGAATTTACGAACATGGCTGCTTTATAAAAGCATCAAGGACACAATGCTCTTCAGTCTTCCAATTCTTCAGATTATCCCACTTGATTGACATCTTCCTGATTCAGCGTATTAAAGCCATCTCTCCCTCTCAACTCCATCTCTCTTCCAAAGCCCTACCTGACTTATTTTTGTCTATGAAAAGGAAAAAATTTCCAATATTCATTTCAAAGCTAGTTACTGAGATGTGGTATTTTTAAAAATTATTTTACAATATAGACATTCCCTGATTTGCAAGGCTTCATTTGGGAGCTTTTGGCTTTATAATGGTGTTTAAGTGATCCATGCATTAGAAGCTACTTCAAATTTCAGCTTTCCCATATAAAGATAAGTAATGAAGAAGTCTCTCAAGGTGCTAGGCAGCCACAAAGAGCCATAGCACCATCAGCCTTGTGACGATCAATACTCCAGTGTACTGTGTTCCTGAGTAATGCGATTTATTTCCAACTTCAACCTCATGGCAGGTTCAACTTCAAATTACATTTATTATTCCTTTTCAATTGCAACTGGACTCTGCTGGGCTAGACATCCCTCAGTTTAACATGCAAAGTCTTCTTCATGTCACAAATTAATAAAACCAGTCTGGAATATCAGAGTGCAGATTCACCCACAGTAAAGCCACCAGGTCAGAGAGTGGTAACTCACACCTTTAATCCCAACACAGGGAAAGACCAAGTGGTGACCTGTATCTTTAATCCCATAAATGTGGAGTCAGAGATCTTTTGGTGTTTCTGTGAGTTCAAGGCTTAACCAAACAATGACGGTTCAGACCTTTAATCCTAACTCTAGGATTATGATGCAGAATTGAACCCAGAAATGAAACAATTGGGCAAAGAAGGTATTTAAGGCAGGTGCAGGGAGACAGAGATTTGCTCTGTAGAAGCAACAAGGAGCCAGCCCCACAGGGCTTCCATGTCTACAGTGTGCACTCTTTCATCCATACAATTGCTGTCCTGACTGTTGTCATGCTGTCCATATGCTCACTCTTGACAGAGTTCCTGTCACTCATTCTTACGTGTCACTCAGCATTCTCCTGTTTCTCACTAACATGAACCTAATTTGGGAAAGCTTAAGCAAGAGACCTTTACTGGCTTGGGAAGCTGAAAAGGTCCAGTTGAGAACTTGAAAGGAGGAAGTAGACCACAGATACTTCTGTGGGGGCTTTTCTACATTTTTGTTCTTTTGAAAAATAAAAGTCAAGAAATCTCAAACTTGCAGCTCAAATGTCAAGCATTCTCAGCCAGGTATGATTACTGTGCATTGTCTGTGGTTGTGCTCTGAGCTTCTTTGTGCAGTTCACATGCTCCCTAGTGTTTCCCACAGAGTTTCACTGCTCCAGTGAGCTGCCTTCTTCTGACTTCCTCTCATCTTCAAATCCTATCAGCTTGAGTTTTCTGACTGAAAAATTATACATTTCACCATTGTATCTAATTTTGAAATATGAAACTTTCTCAAAACCAAAATAAAAAAAATCAAAATCCTAACATACAATTCTAAACAACAAACTGGTTCTATAAATTTACATGTTTTACAACATTTCAGCAAATAATACAATTTTCTAATTTATATATCACTACAACTAAATATAGGTATATAGTTATTTTTAAAAATTTAAAGTAAATATGTGCATGTATGTATGCTATTACTACCTTTGAATGGTACAATTGCCAACAACTATTTTTTTCCCTTTCTAATTTTCTGTGACTTAATCTCTATAATAAATATTATTTTTATAATTAGAAAAGAATTTACAAACGATTGTTCTCCTACAAATCTACACTGGACATTTAAACACTAATCATGTTACAGGACTGAGAAGTGAACACACATGTACCATCCCTTACAGTTAGTAAAGCTGAACATAGCGGGTCTGTGCCTAGGTAACACTTTCATAAATGCTGACTCTACATAGAGTATTCCTTTTTCACTCATTCTTCAGTCTGTCCACCTGTGAGTAAATTATGTACAACTTTGAGAGAGGAGATGGCTGGATCATATCCTCACATCTCATCAAACATAATTTCTTACACATGGAGACAACATTGCTGAGCAAGCATAGATTCATCTAGTCTTTCCCAATCTAACAGAGTTTATAAGAGGTTTCTCACATGGTCTTCATTTCATAGATAAAGAAGACCAAAAAAATGATATTATTATCCATAGAATAAGTAGCAAAGCTAGAATTTCAGCCCAAGCACTTTGGTCCCAGAACCAATATTAAATGGGAAAAAAAAAATATCTCAAAGTTCTTGGTCTGTGTCTATCAAATTCATCTCCCTTCCTGCCGCTCCATTAATGATTCTCAACCTGTATGTCGTGACCCTGGAGGGGCTGTTGAATGATTTTTTTTCACAGGGGTCACCTAAAAACATCAGAAAACAGAGATATTTACATTATGATTCATAACAGTAGCAAAAATACAGTTATGAAGTAGTAACAGAATAATTTATGGTAGGAGGTCACCACAACATGAAGAACTGTATTAAAGGATCACAGCATTAGGAAGGTTGTGAACCACTGGCCTATATCAGGTCGGAGACAGGGAAATGTAAGCGAACCATGTCTTTCCTCCCTTTCAGCGCCTCCACCTCAGTCTCCAGCTTCAATACACTGGCTCCCTATGGTTCCTGCTTTTACTGTGTGGCGCTGTCTTCTAAACCATCTCCTGCCCCCTACAGCCTGTTCTCACCCATGTTGCTAACCTCTGCCTCCTGACCTCTGTGGTTCTTCTCTCCCTCACACTGTGTAAATCCATGGATTAAGTTCCCTCTTGCAAATATTGTCATCTCCCCACAAAGCATCTCCTTAGCTAAAATTTTCCCAGAAAGATACCTGCTGGGTTTTGTATCCAAATGTTATTAGAAATTTTCAATATGCTGTCTTTTCAGGTGATGTTTGTGAAGGAAAGTTGTTTTTTATTAATGGCTCAAAATATTATAAACTATTCTAATAAAGAAATCAAAGTTCTCTGATTTCAGGTTGTAGCCCTCATCAGTCATATTTGAAACAGGACTAGCGAGCCATGGAACTCACTCTGGACACTTCATCTGCTTGGAGCCAGGAGGTAGGAACCCTATTTTCTGCCTTAGTTCCAGCTTCAAGAGCAGTGTCCCACATATACTTCATATTTAGTTAGTGTAGTAAGTTAATCCTATCGGATGTTTTAGTTATCATATACCTGTCATTTCCAAAGGATGTTAGCCTCAATATCTCCGACTCCTTTGCACAGTAGTTGATCAAATACTTATATAACAAATATGTAACATTTCATAGAAAGTACATAGCATATGTTTCTTTAAAGTCATCTAGAGCTCCAAGAGATGGTCAGAGTGCAATGAAGGAGCAAAGGGTCCATTCTAACACCACTTCTGAAAAAAAGAGAAAGGAAATTACAAAACTGAGCTTTGGAGAGAGGGAAGCACCCCCACGGCCACTACAGCATCATAAAAATTTTACTCTTAGCAGAGATCATACATAACTATGGATACCCACTTAATCTCCATTTCTTTACATGTGAACTACAGCTAACAGCTCCTACCCACAATCTATAATCATAGAAACTAGACAAATGAAAATAGTATATAAAAAATAACCTGTTTGGAAGATAGGATGCTATCAGTTAGGAAGAAACTATAAGATTGAAATATTTACAAAAGAAAAAGGTCACAAGTACAGTGGATCACATGGGTATAAATGCTTTCATGGCCATGGCATGACCTAAATATTGTCGAACCAAGTACTCATTCTAAAACCTATTGAAAAATATGGGTGAGAAACTGAAAACCCCTGACCAGTCCATACTCTTCTAAGTGGAGGGAGAGAAGGGTTTCAAATGTTTATACTATCATTTAAGTGTCTTGTAAAATTCATAGTGGGAATTAATATTGAAAACTGAGGAATTCCAGTGCTGTAAGGCAACCTGCCTGATATTTAAATAGCAGAAGAGCAAAGACCATCTAATATAAAACAAATAACAAAACCCAAAAACAGACCCCCCCCAAAAAAACAAAAAAAAACACCTGAAAGGATAAAACTAAACCACTGAATGCTCAAGTAATCCAGCCTTGGACCGCAAGAGATCTACACTATTCCAGAGTGGGAACAGGCTACAAAAGCTGTATTCGTTCCTTCTACCAAAATAGTGCTATTCTTTCCCTATGTGGAGAACCCTATCAAACAGCAAATCTTAATTGGTTTCATCTGTGCTTATCATGAGTTAGTTTTTTAAATTGTTTCAACTTAAAAAGTTTCTTCTTTTTTCTTCCTATTTGATATGATTTATTTTCTCAATCATCTCCATGGGCTTACATCAGGCTTGGGGGCATCTCCTCGAATACTGGTCTGGGCTCCAGGTAGTGACACTGGAGTTCTAGCTGTGAGGTCTCTGGGAGGTACTTTTGTACTGAACAGGGATAGACCTCGGATATCCCAAGAAAAGATCCACATTGTCACTTTGGAGTTCCTTTTTCTCACGGTAGCCTGGCAACCAAACTGCATCTCTTTGATGGAGGGCTTTCCTACTAGAAAACAGCTTTATGAAAAGCGTCAGGGTCATCTTTAGAAACCCAAAGAAAACAAAACAAAACCCCCCAAAAGCCTACCACCAAGAAGGCAAAGAGGGGAGGAAAAACGGCACAACTTAATTATTCAGCTGCACACAACTGTGCCTGTCAGGTCTTGGTAACAACACTCACTTGAATTTAATTAAGTTTGTCCCTGTGGCCTATGAGCTTCTGGGCGGACCTGCTGGAGGAGGATGAAAAGCAAGCAGGCCCCTTGAGGCCATTGTTGATAAGGAAGGGCACTGCATTCCCAAGTGAGGTAAATTCCCACCCCCTAGCACACAGAGTGCCCTGGGGAATAACCTTTTAAAGGGAGAGTTAGAAAGTTGGGTGGCCTGAGAGCCCAGACAGGACAGCTTTTCCCAGCAGCACCATGCCTACCCTTTCTTGAGCAGTGTGCTCAAGTGTGAAGCTCTGAGCCCTTAGACCTTTGAAGTCAGTAGACTGAGATGCCAACTCTGCCACCTATAAGTTCTGCAACTTCAGGGAAATTAACTCACCTCCCCGAGCCTCAGTTTCCTGGGTTGTAAGTTAGAAAGTCAAAACTAACTGAAAGAATGATCCAGATGAAACAAAGAAATATCAATAACAGGCAAAGGCACTCCTCCATTTCCGCCTAAATTCTTATTCAATGCTATGGAGCAATATCCAAACTTGGTAGGAGGGCAAGGGTGGTCAAAATCTTGTTAGTAGAAACCTGTCCGCTCCTAATGTCCCTCTGTAATGTTTTACTGTCTTCTCCCATGTTCCCAGTCCTAAAGTGACTCATGCACATGTGTTCTTCTAAGTAAATTGATTTTTCCCAGTGATTTAAAAAGACCTATCAGATATTTCCAACTCTTCTCATTTTATTACAATTACTAACACATATTGATCTCCCAGGAAAGAGGGTTCTAACAGCTCTTGCTCACCTTTCCCAGGCAGTTAGTCATTCAGACACTTGGGTTTCTTTTGCCAATCACCTTTTTTCAGCTAAGGAACTCTCTACTTGTTCAGTTGGGCTGCTTAGAGCTTCTCTCCTCCACAAGCCATAGCCTCATAGGCATGGAGAAAATCCCATTTGTATTATTTGTAATTTAAATTATTGTAATTTTTTGTATTTTGTTTTATTCAACAGGGTCTCCCTATGTAGCTCTCATTGACCTGGAACTCATTATATAGACCAGGCTGGCCTTGAACTCACAGATATCCACTGCCTTTGCGTCTTCCCAAGTGCCAGGATTAAAGGCATGCCAAGCTTTTGTATTATTTTGAATTTTAAACACAGTATCAAAAAATCATTGATGAAAAGACAATTTCTAAAGTGTTTTTGAGCCACTTAAAAATGACATTAAGAATATATTTTTCAGCAGCTCTCTAATGTAGAGAGACTATATAGAAACATCATATTGAAGTCCACTATTTGGTACACTACTAAAACATTTTTTATTTAGATATTATTTACAAGAAAAAATACATCCATAAGTGAAATAAGAATGAGGTCTGAAACACTACAAAGAGTGCCAGGATGAGAATGAAAGTTCTCAGAGTAAACAAAGGCTGACTTTTAAATCTAGAGGACTGCAGACTGATCTCAGAAAGCTGCTAGCTGCCTCCCAGGGAAGAACAAAGATATGGCAATTATTAAGAAGTTTTGCTATTCAAAACAAAACAAAAAAAACCTGCTAGTATTTTCATTCTGGTAAAAATCAAAGTCATTTTAGTTTGCTTTTACTTTGGTTAATTTGATTAAAACTTTGATTTGATTAAATACAATTTGATATTCTGAATTTGATTTTTATCAGCAAGTTCTCTAGTCTTTCTGACTTTATTCTCATATGGAAAAAAACAAAATTGAAGCCACATACTTATAAGTTATTAGAACTCAAGAATACCTTAAATACTAGCTGGCCCTCCATATTTGTCTACAAGTAAAACAAAACAAAACAAAACAAAAAAACAAAACCTGAGACTTGGCATGATTCAGAGACTCATTTGCACTTTACTACTAGTCAGAGGTAGATCCCTATAGCCAGAAGTTTTCTGACCCATCCGGGCCTGAAGTCCAGATAAATCTCTCCCACCCACAGTCCTACAACTGCTGATAAAATAATTATTCAGAAGCTTATATTAATTACAAACTGTTTGGCCTATGTCTCAGGCTCATTACCAACTAGCTCTTGTAATTTAACTCATTTCTATTAATCTGTGTATTGCCATATGCCCCATGGCTTTACCTGTGTCCCATTACATTTTGCTTCCTGGACAGCAGCTTGTAGCATCTCCCTCACTCCCTCCTTTACCTTTATGTCTGTTTAAATTTCCCACCTCCCTCTAAGCTGCCTTGTAATAGGCCAAAAAACCTTTTTTATTAACCAATGGTAATAAAACATATTCAGAGCATACAGAAAGACATACCACATCAGATCTCCATGGAAGTCTCTTCTTTCCCCAGATGGATTAAGGTCCAATGGTCTTGTCATATGTGTTCTACACACCAAGACACAAGACCCAGATCTGAAGTCTGAAAGGAGTCAGACTCTCCAGCTTTAAATGAGGGGAACCAGTCCATCTTACCTGAAAATTATTAGAAGACACCAACTTGGTAGTGGAGAAGTTCTTGCAGTGTGACAAGTTCATAAATACTTGGAAAGTGGTATTTTGCCAACTATGTAGGCATCCCTAGGCTCAGTCAAATTGGCATATAAAATAAGCCATCATAGAATTATTGCAGGGCTACACAAATTTCCCTTTCCAAAGAAAGCTTCATAGGACTTTGTGAACAATCTCTGGGGAATTATGTTCCTGACAGAATTTATACCACCAAGCAGATGTAGCCGGGATTATGTAGCAAAACTAGATCATCTATTTATTTAACAGTAATAGTTGAAAGGGAACTACAGCAATTTATCATTTTAAAAACAAGACAACTGGGCATGATCACTGAAGTTGACAATAAACAAATACCAGAGAATGAGTGTACAATAGGTACCAGCTGCTTTGAATTTCCATTAAGCTCAGGTTAAAAAATATATGACTCAAGCTAGAGCATGTGGTATCTAATTTGTTTTGGACATAGCATTTGAGAACTTCCAGAGGTATGGTTTCTCAAAGTTTGTGTGTGGCATTCTCTGATTAAAAATACTCCATCTGGCTTCAGTTGGTTCCTGTGACAAGCCAGGACTAATATTAGCTATAGGACAAGGGTTTGCACTAGGGGTCTCAAAGGAGAAGAACTGATTCAGAGCCCATAGATATCAAGGAAAAACATGTCACCAAAAGCAGAATGAGGCCATAATAATTAATTTATTGGAAGTGCCCCTAAGCTGGGCATGAATGTTGCTATCTCAAATTGTTACCAAGGCCCACAATGAGCTACTTCTGAAAAATATCCCAACACCACAAACCATTCCAAGAGTCACAGAATACTCATTCCATAATGCAAGGATACTATACTAATTTTTATTTGTTGTCTTAAATTTCTATAACCAAGACCACCCTCACAGAAACATTAGCCTATGTGCAAATTGTTGAAGGGTGGTGTTTCACACAACTAGGTTGTGGAACTCTGGTGTGTGAACTTATAGGCGTCTTTGAACAGGGCTCCTGCTTTGACTTCTGAAGAAACACCTGGCAGGAGGCAGCATCCACAAGGCTGTCACACCTGGCAGTGGGCAGGATCCATAGAAGGCCATCTCTGTGGATTGCTTTGACTTGAAAGCTGTGATGTTACTTTGGTTGAATCCCTCTAACTATCAGCTATTTCTGAAATCTTTTGCTTGTGTCTGTGTGTACATGGTCACACACTAGACCGAGCAATGCCCTGGCCCCTGTAGCTCAGACTATTAACATATAAGTTAGCAGCCATCACCACTAAGATAGGTTAACTTAAACACCTATGTTTATATGACTACCAGCTAATTTGCTGTGGTAATATGGTTAAGTCCAGAACATTTAGTTCTGCATTTATTAACAGTCATTGCCCAAAATGATGGACAAGCCCACTGTGGATGCTTTTGAATATGGAATAAAAGAAAATTCTAGATTACCACTGAAAGCTTTATCAAATGAATCTGCTTCCTATGCTGATTTTTAACTGTTTTGACTAGGTTATATGTAGGGTCTTAGATGTCTTCCTTAAAATTCTCTTTACTTTAAAAAAAATTAATGTCTCAGGGCTGGTGAGATGGCTCAGTGGGTAAAGGCACTTGTCTCAGGGCTGCTGACTTAAGTTTGATTCCTGAGATGAACACAGAAGAAAATAAACTGCCTCCAAGGTCCTTTGACTTCCACAGGCACTGTGACACATGTATACACACACAGTAATAAATGTTATTTAAAGATAGAAATTAATACTTATAATTTCTATAATACCTATGATCTAATTTCTATCAGACCATAGCTCTGTGTGGTTATTACAGAACTAACTCATGGGTTATCTTTCTGGTCCACTACTACCTCCTGAGTTTATAGCTCAGTATACAATATGCAAAAAGTACTCTGTAAGAACTTTAAATGTCATGTAATTTCTTTATAGGATTCCCAGATGGACATCACATTCAATGACTGAATGAATATACTTGTTTGTTTGTTTTTCAAGGAAGGGTTTCTCTTTATAGCCCTAGCTGTCCTAGAATTCTCTATAGACTGGACTAGTTTTGAACTCAGAGATCTGCTTGCCTTTGCCTCCTGAGTGCTGGGATTATAGTCATGTGTCACCACACCCAGCGTGAATATACTTTAATATAAAAAACTCAATGTCAATAAATCATATTGATGTCCTGAAAAAATATACAAAAATAAGTAGGGACATGATCCATTTTTCACACCCACCCAATGGGCTAGCTACATATATCCAAGGTCAGCATTATTAGCTAAAATTGTTAGAATATGTGGTTTCATGCCAACCCCTAATCTTGGAGTCCAGAAGTGCCTAATCTACCTCTATAAACCTATCCAAACCCATTCTCACAGCTGACCAATAAGAACCTCGTGATCAAAGCCTGCTTGACTGATGCAGCCCTCAAACCTTCTCAGCTGTTTCTATTTGTATGAAGTCTTTCAATGTCTTCCTTGTCTAGAATTCTCTCATTTTGCTTACATATAAACACGGGCCACTCATCCTTCCAGAACCTACTTTAGGTTTCTTTTCTCCTAACACTTCATGTTTTTTATTTCCTCCAGTGTCTTTTAGTCCCCGAACAATTAGTACCTGTCCTACTGACTCTTCCTCTTATTGCCCATAAATAATTTAGTACTTTAGCATCACAATACAACTTACTATATTATCACCTTATTGTCAGGTTGTTCTACATCATTCATTTCAGTATTTGGAAATATTTATCTCAATAAAATAAATTATTATGAATGTTTCTCTCATTAGTGAGCAAATTACGGTAAAATTGTTATTTGAAGACTATCTGACATTTTAAAAGATAAAAATCCATAGAGCATAGATGACTATCTACTTTGTCATGAGAAAACAAAAATGAGAAAATGAAAAAGAAATGCATAAGGTATTACTTCCATGTAATGTTCTACTTGTATTATCAACCTTAATTCCCAAACCCCACTTTCTTCTTTTTATTCATTTGTGAGGCTGGCTAGATTAGGGGTGCCTGTACCTTAACTCAAACATGTCTCTTATGTGTGCACAAGCACAGACATACAGAGGCACACTCAGATGCTGAACCCATACTCATTAAACCCTATGAAATCCCTGACAGATTTTAATTTATTTACTTTTGAAAAATCTATTATGCTTTATACTTATTTTGTTAGTCAATTTTGCCTAGGAATGAAGTAAACATCATAGAATTAAAAATGAAAATCAAAATCTACTTATTATGGTGACCATAAAACTTACTTTAAATAATCATTTATACTTGGCGTTAATATACAAAATGCAGTGAAGACTTTGATTTTTAATGAGAAAGTTTAATAGTAAAATGAGGTTAAGTTTTATAGTTATACTTTTCTTAACTCTGAGTAGGTATAGTACCAAACTTAATGGGGTTTTTCAGGAATGAACAAAGAATCAGGAAAATACAATATTGTAAGCTAGTACTAATATATTGTTATTACTGCCAAGACATTGGAAAACAAGTTTAGCAATATACTGTGTTCAGATCTCATTCTAAGTTAGAATTTGAGATACTGGGAATATTTGATGTTTTGTCTAATCTTCCTCAGTGTCATTATGTATCTTAGAAAATGAGAAAACTCCAGGTTATAACCAATTCATTTCCTCACCTCTGTTTACCACAGAAAATCCCATGAGACAAGATAATTAAGGAGTTGTTTGGACAACCCTAAATATGTTAGGCAGTGACAATGGGCAAGACTTAGGAGCCAGAGTGAAGTAGAGCAGAAACCCTGGCTACCTCACTTCTAGAGTTTTATTTTAGTTGAAAGCATTTCAGCTTTTATAATGAATCTAAACTGTGTCTTCCTCTGCAGCCACTGTTCATACAAACATATGCTGTTGTGAGATTTTCTTTTCCTCAGAGGGAAAAAATTAAATATCACAATAGGATAGGATTTGAAGAATAAATAAGCAAATGCTGTTCTTGAATGCATTAAATGTATCAAATCAGAGTAAGCTCTCCAATTCAAGTTCAAATTTTCATTCTCAGTCTTAGTAGTTAGTAT
The DNA here is from genome assembly GCA_004025045.1 of Sigmodon hispidus. NCBI lineage: Eukaryota > Metazoa > Chordata > Mammalia > Rodentia > Cricetidae > Sigmodon > Sigmodon hispidus. Next base: position 5,907 of record PVIH01005748.1, on the reverse strand, counting down.
TTATAAGGTCACATGCTTCTTTCTCTTCTTTTTTTAAGTTGAGGTATGCTGCTTTTGACATAACCACAGAGATTCATTGACAAATCCTCTTCACTAAGACACATACACAAGAAATGGAAAACCTGAGTTTTGCTGAGCAAATGAAAATAAAACAGCAGAGAGATCCTGGAGGCACCATAGCACTGTCCTTCTGGGAACAGACTTCGAGGGCACAAGTACCACAATTGTAATTAATTATTGATGTTATTCCTCATGGGAGACCAATCAACTGGATACCATAACAACTGATAAGCCTAGAAGACATACTGATGCTTAAACACATGTATTATTTTAGGTAATTTAATTAGGACACACTCTTATTTAACTTTTTAGAGCCAAATGATAAACTAAATAGCTGTGTACAATTTTAAGAAAAATTCACATACATACATGCATACATTGTAAGAATAATGCATTCTGATGTAATAGCCTACAAACAGGCATCATCATAATAGAATATAATAATATAAAAAATGTGACTGAAACAAAACAAAGCTAAAAGATCATAGGTATCTCCTCTTCCTGAGCAAACCTCAGTTGCTGCTGCTGTGCTGAGGTGACTCCATAGTTGCTTCTCTCTAATTCCCTATGGCTCCCTACACACAGCAACATGTTTCCAAGAGGGAGAGATCTTGCCTCAAATGCCTGAGCCCTACAGCCCAGTCTCCAGGATACCTAGCTAGGACACTGCAGAGTAGAAGACAGCCCCCAGAAAGCTCCTGGGTAGTTGCCTTTCTCCTTATCGCTATGAGGTAAATTTACTGGCAGTCTTTAACAAAGAAGGCAGCCACTGCTTCATATTGCCCATGTCTAGCTTTGTGTGTGTGTGTCTCATCTCTCAACAGCAGGCTGACATCTTAAGCCAGTAGATTTAATATATCAGGCTACTCTAATTTTCTCAGAGTCTGCTGAACTTTTCTAGCAAATCATCACCCTACACTTAATTTTAAACAATAAAAGCCTGAGATATGAATGGTTACCATCTGCCATCAATCTACTCTCCTTTTAAGAGATGGACTACCCCCCCACCCACACACACACAGGAAGACAGAGTATTATTGTTCTGACTGTGACCAGGTATAACTTACTCATCCCAAGTGTTTACTCAATGTCTATGCTTCTACACTGATGTTACAATAAATTACATGTATTTAAAAAAAAAAACACCTGGAAATCAAATTATTTCCTTTCTGCTTGACATTAGGAGTTAAACTATGGACGTGAGTTCAAGACAACAAACAAAAAGAACTTTTATTAAATTATAAAACTGGGTTAAGTAAATGACAAATTGGATTACAAAAGTAAATATACTATGGAATCTCATTTACTACACCCAATTGCATTTTATGATAAATTTTGGTCATGCTAGAAATAATGACATTATAAATCAAATACTGTGGGAAAAAAGTATACAGAATCATCAGGTAATTAAAGAAAATCAAAGCAAAATATAACCAAGTAGTGTGGCTATGAGGAATAGCAAGGAAAATGCCAGATGCCTGTAACTTTGGCAATATGATTGCCAAAGGAGAAAGATAAACATCCTGACTGTGAACTGGAAAATAAACTGCAGGATTGTATCTGCAAAGGAGACACTTCTATGTCTCTAAGGAGGCTATCAAATGTCAAAACTATAATTTATAACTTTAATATTAAAAAATAATAAAACAAAAATGTACAGGTTAGAAAAATTCTAAAGACCCAGACCATGCAATTAAATCATTCCAGGCCTGGAAGTAATCAGTATAGAAGTGAGTTATAATTTAAATGCAATTGAGTTCAATATGTTACCAGCCTTCTGACATCTACTAGAGTCATTAAGACAGGCACACATAAAAGAGAAATAAAAACAAACTTTGACTAAAGGATTTGTTGAATCAATATACTATGAGTTTTCTGAGATTATAGTTCCCAATTCCTGTACAACAGATTCACCTGTGGTGCTCACTAAATATAGAAATATTGTGGCCAAATCTACTTGTAGGACATAGTTGAAGAACAAGCAATTTCTCTGTACCAAAATTATTTTTCAAAAATTTATTACATTTATTTGTGTGCATATGTGTGCATGCAGTGTGTATGTTCACAGACACATGCAAGCACACACATGTGTGCTCATAGGCACACATGTGGAGTTCAGAGGACAACTTGTAAGATTTGGTTCTCTCTTTCCACTGTGTGGGTCCTAAGCATCAAAGTAAGGTCAGAGGCAAGTGTCTTCTTCCCTTGAGCCATCTTGCCAGCCCAACCAAAAATATCTTATGCACATTACAATTTGATTATCTTTCAAGACTGCATTTAGTTACAATGGTAGAAGCAGATCTACAGTATATATGTTCAAATACTAGCTACCAAGTCACTTATACCCAAATTGCCAACAGAATTCAAGATATACCAAGTTCCCCCCACCCCTGGTAAAGATCATTATGTCTCTTTCAAAATATAGAGATCAGATTGTGAATATAAGAAAGAAAGTTTGTAGCAAAAGAAACCTTTATCTTTATTAAAGTTATAATAAAGTATTCTAACTTGTTTTCTAATAAACTATTTATTGCATCAAACCAATTTTCCATTGATTTTGGCCTCCATAATAAAGGGTTGATTATTAAAACATTCCTAAAAGATGTTCTCTTTGCAGAAATGAACAAATGAAACATCTTTATCATGTGATAGGTGTTTTGGACTATGAAAGGCATAGGCTGGCTGAGGGAGAGCTGTAAACTTAAAACAGCATATTCATCAGAGTCAAATGATGAGAGCTTACAAGATCCTGCCTAATACCCCAGTGTAAGACTGAATGAAGAACTGTTTGCCAATAGCTTGGTTGTACCAATGCCCTAGGATCTGCTAAACACTGAGAACATGTCAAAACCTCACTGTTATTTCATCAAAATATCCTCGGTTTATGACTGAGATTATGGGTTCTTTAAATATGTTTCGTGGAATGTTTATAGGCATTTATTTTTATAAAAATTTAGGCTGGCATGATAGTTTAGTTGGTAAAGGCACTTGCTGCCAAGGCTGACAACCTGAATTTGATTTCTGGGACCTACATAACAGGAAGAGAATGCTGTTCCCAGCAATCTGTCCTTTGACCTCCGTATACACACTGTGGCAACACATAAACAAACAAAAACCAAATAAATGTAATAAAAAAGTTAAATGCTTAGAGAAGCCCACATGGCTAAGGTGAGAAGAAAGAAATATTGTACTTAAAATCCAGAAGGAAAAGATTAAGTCTAAATTAAAACTAAAAGCAAGATATGTCTGTAAATGAAGTTTTATAATCCCAGCTATCCAGGGTTGAGGGCAGAAGATCACATGTTCATGGATATCCAGGGAATTTTTGTGACAACCTGTATTCAAATGTTTTAAAGTGAAAAGGAGGACACAGCTCAGAGATAAAGTGACTGCCAGCATGTTTGGAACCCTGATTTAATCTTTGGTCTAACAGAAAGACAAAAAGAGGAAAAAACTAGAAGTTTTCAAACTGCTGACTGGGGAGATGGCTTGATAGGTCACGGGTTCACTGCATATGTGTGAGGATCTGAGTTCAGATCTCCAGAACCTATGTAAAGCTGGACATGGTGGCAAATGTCAACAATCCCAGTGTTGCTGAATTAAGATGAGCAGCAAAAAGAATCCGCAGAAGCCGGTAGGACAGCTACCTCAGGGTATGCAACAGACAGAAAACTCATCTAAAATGAGGTGAAAAGTTAGTGTTTTGAATGATTTGGTCATTCAATGATAGTTTTTTAATATTTGGAGAATTAGGAGGTATGACTTTGCTGAAGAAAGCATACCAGTGGGGGCAGGTTTTGAGATTTCAAAAAACACATTTTATTTTGAGTTAGCTCTCTTTGTTTCCACTTTGGAGATTAAGATTTAAGCCCCTAGCTTTGGCTCCAGAACTGTGCCTATCTGCCTGCTAGCCGCCACCTTCTTCCTTATGATCATGATGGATTCTTATCCCTCTGGAACGGGAAGAACCCAAATAAATTCTTCATTCTAGAAGTTTCCTTGGTCATGGTGTTTTATCTCAACAATCAAAGAGTGACTAATACAGTAACCACCAAGGTTATCTCATCATCTTCACACACATGCCATGGCACATGTGTGCTGACATTGACACACACACATTGCTATTACCACATCAACAATGAATCTGTTCCATGATTATTTTCTAATCAAAAAACAAAGGGACATGTATAAATAGTGACAAAAAATGATTTTCTGAATCACAAGAGAGAAAAAGATAAATATTTACCAAAGATCAAGCAAAACCAAACAAACCAATCAAACAAAAAAATTAATCACAAGCTGAAAGGAAAGATTCCTGGAAGAGGAAAATGCAGTAGATTTTAACACCAGGAGCTTAGATCATCAGGCATCTGTGGGGGCATATGTGGGACAGTAAATAATGACTAGGGCCTGACCTGAAATGATCTGAAACCCCTGGATAAGCCTCACTAAGCAAAATAGCCTACACTTTACCCAAACAGGCCAACCAGGAAAAACTGCTCTTCCAGCCAGGAACCTAAAGGAAATCATCTTGTCTCTAGAATTCTGGATTCAAACAGTTGAGTGAAAAAAGCAACAATTAAAACAATCTCCCTTGATGACTGAAGACCACAAAAGAATTGTCACAGAAGTCTAGGATTCAAATTTCTATTACCCATGTGTTCATGGAAAATCCAGATTGAGAATTAAATTTATCTGGTCTTAGATGGAGATAACCTCATGACAAGAGCACAAAAGAAGATAGCAGAGAATCTACAGACTTACTGATGAAATGTGGATGCACAGTTAAAGATACACACACACACAAGTATAAACTTCACAAAGCGAATTTGGCTCAGGGTTATGGTAATCACAATACTCGGAAAGCTGAAGCAATAGGATTGGAAGTTGAAGGTCAGACTGAACCACATAGTAAAGTCTATCTAAGGAAGGAAGGGAAAGAAAAAAGACAGGAGGCAGGCAGGCAAGCTGGGGGGAATGGCTTTGGTGATAAAGGGCCTACTAGATATGCCTGGGGAACTGAATTTAGATCCCCAGCACCCACAGAAAATCCAGGGACATCTGTAACCCTCATTCTAGGAAGACAGTGTAGACACATGGGTTACTGGAGCTCATTGGCAGCTAGTGTGAGCAAATCAGTGGTCTCCTTTGCGAAGAGATCAGACCCTGTCCCAGAAAAATATGGTCGCAAGTAGTGAAGGAAGACACCCAGCATTAACGTCTGCCTTCCATAAATGTGTGTGTGTGTGTGTACACACACACACACATACTTTCATACAGCTATACTACATACTAAAAAAGAGAGTTAAAAAAGACAAACTAACTGTACACCTAAACATGAAAATGAAGACCTAGAACACCAAAGACAAGAAAAACACTAGTTAACAAATTTTCATGAAAGAAATATGATGAGTTGTCAAAGAGCCTCTCTACTTTCCCCACAAATTACCAGAATAAAACAGTTACAAGTGAGGGTGTCTACAAATCTCAAAGTCTAAACGGTTTTAAGACTACTTAACACTATGAGTGGCTTTGCTAACTATCATTTCTAATTCTTTTCATGAACTGAGCTTAATGTTTACATAAAAACCACACACACTTCTATAAAACAAGCACATTATTAAGCAACGATAAAGAAGAAGCTTAACCTCTCTGCGGCGTCCCAGCGCACTCTGGAGCAGGGGCAGCTGAACTCTGCACCTGGCCACACCCGCAGCCCCTGCTGCTCAGGGAATCTACTAGGAGCCCTACTGCGACCCTGAACTGAGTGTTCTGAGCAAACTAACTGCAGGGGTCTCTGAGGGGCGGATTCGAACCCTGACCAGAGGTGAGGAGGGCTCGGCGGGC
>PVIH01005747.1:93044-119906 GCA_004025045.1 Sigmodon hispidus | reverse complement strand
GGGAGCACTCACTGCCCTGCACTGACATGACAGAGACTGTCATTGGGAGCACTCACTGCCCTGCACTGACATGACAGAGACTGTCATCGGGAGCACTCACTGCCCTGCACTGATATGACAGAGACTGTCATTGGGAGCACTCACTGCCCTGCACTGATATGACAGAGTCTGTCATCGGGAGCACTCACTGCCCTGTCATCTTGGTCTTTTCTGGTGCTATAACAGAATATGGTGGATCAGGTAGTAGAAACAAGAGTTCTGGGTTCTCACAGGTCCAAGATCTAAGGGCTGTACCTGGCAAGGGCTTCTTATTACATCATAACATGATGGAAGGTGTCACATGGCATGAGATGTGTTCAGGAGGGGACAGGCAGGCTCCACACCACACTTTCAGAACCAGTTCTTACGATAACAGCCTTCATCCATTTGTGAAGGTGATATCCCATGACCTCATTGCCTCTTAAGTTCCCAGCTTTTCATGCCATCACAATTGCAATTAAGTTTCAACATGGTGTTTGATGAAACAACCAGATCATAGTGCCTACCCTTCATGAATTTCTTCATGTATGCTCTTGTAAATTCATTTCTTCTCTGACGCAAGCCATGGTGGTCTGTCGTGACCACCTAGACCAGCAAGGAAGACACAACACTGAGCTCTTCTTTCAGCAGTTTATTCAGGAACTTTGAACAATCTTCTGACCCCGGGGAAACCCGCTCGCAGCCTAAATAGCCCCTGGGCAGCCAACCCTAGTACGCCACATGGCATTACCTATAGGCCCAGGTATGCGGAAGCAAGCCAGATTCTTAGCCTTAGCCAATTATGGAGTTGTTTATCACTGAGAGCACTCATCATCGGGAAGGCGGAGGGCGGAAGCCAGTGCCATCTTTAAGGCGCGGCTGCATGCAGCTCTCTACAGTGGTCTCCCTTTTATTGAAGCTGATTTTCCCCCCATGAACATTGATTTGACATGTTTCCTTGTATCTAAGTGCTTCACCCCACAACCACGTCTTCCAGCCTCCTGACATGTCAAGTCTCTTCTCTTTGTAGACAGATTTTGCACAAGGTATCCAGTGCATGATGGTGCCATGATTAGAGCTGTTACTACAGAATAAGTAAATTCATCATCTGGCTTATTTTCTGGATAAGCCAAACTCAATGAACTCTTTCTTGATGAATAGTTTTCTAGACTTACAATAGTCATACGGATGGTTTCTAAAATTATACATTTCTGAACCCACAGGAGGCCTGAAGCACCATAGACCTGGTGGCTCTGTCTATGAGGGAAGGTTGTATGCTTTTCTATTGCTGTGAAGAGACACCATGACCAAGGCAACTCATAAAAGAAGGCATTTAATTGGGGGCATGCCTACAGTTTCAGAGGGTTGATGCATGTTCATGATGCCAGGAAGCATGGCAGCAGGAGGCCTGGTTCTGGGGCAATAGCTGAGAGCTCACATCTGATCCAGAAGCAGATAGGAGGCAGAGAGTGAGACGTGGGCCTTGGAAACCCCAAAGCCCACCCCCAGTGAGACACCTTTCCTCCAACAAGGATTCCTCATAATCCTTCCTAGACAGTCTACCAACTGGGAACCAAACATTCAAACAAGTGGGCTCATTCTTATTCAAACCACCACAGAAGCAAACTTCAGTCCAGCATCTCTAGACAGAGGGAAGATGCTCAAAGGCATAAGCCAAGAGGATGAAGGTGAGGCACATCCTGATCGATGGAGGCTCAACAACCGATCTCAGAAAAGTTCTGCTTCAAAGATCTATGTGATGGTAACTTCGGTCCATATGCATGTCTGAGAGGAGAGGACCATGTGGCTGCTGCATAATGGGCTTTGTCCCATCACAGAGGTTGATTTTATGCTGTTAGGTAGTAGTCTCATTGGGTAGTTGTGATCCCTGTGTGTGTGTTTATATATATAATCAAATGTGTCATGTGAGATATACATAAGAGTGTGAGACTGTGCTTCCTTCAGCCTGCATGTAGAGCCAAGCCAGGATGTCAAGGGTCTTCCTCTGCCCCCTCTACCTACTGCCTGAGACAGGGTCTCTTACTAAATTAAAAGTGAGCTCTTGGGATCTGCCTATTCCTACTTCACAATCATGGGGTTGCACAAACAGGCATGCGTGGCCATATTTGTTTTTTATGTAGGTGCTGTGGATTCAAACTCAGGTTCTTACACTTGCAGAACAAGCATTCTTACTCATTGCACCATCTCACCAGCCCTTGTGATACCCATGGAAATTTTATTGCATTTATTATGTGTATATATGTGTATGTGTGTGTATGTATATGTGTATGTGTATACACAGCCATGGTACATTCGTGGAGGTCAAAGGACAGCTTGTGGGAGCCACTGTTCTCTCTTTCTGCCACGTGGGTTCTGGAGATCATACTCATGCTGTCAAACTGGGTGGCAAGTGGCCTCTTCCCACTAAGCCATCACCCCTGTCCCCATGAGACCCATTTTTGATCATAATTGTGAAATACATCATTCTCTTACCACTTGGCGACCCAATGTAGATAGTCTCCTTGTGCCTCAGAAGACGCAAATCTTAAATTCCAGCTGATGTCTTTGCAATTTGGGTCACTTCTTATGGTGGGACCTCAGAGAGGAAATGGAATTGGGCTGAATGGAAGAGTGGAACCACGTGCGTCCTGCTGTGGACAGAGAAGCTGTGTCTATGTGTTCTAACCTCAGATCTGGGAGGCTAGAGCAGCTGCTGCGGTGGGGGGGGAGTCATTTATGTCCAGGATCTGAATCTTTATGGGTGACTGAGATTTTGTATGCTTAATAGCACTGGGAATCTGATTAAATCCCATAAAGGTCATGAAAACTCCCAAGTGCACAATTAAATCCTGAGTCGGTCTCTGAATACCAATGTAGAACTTAATGATGAGGCTGGAAAATATCTTTACTTTGTCATAGAAAGAGAAGCAAACATGAGACTTTCTTACATGTGCTAAAATAAAGCCGAAACAAAGCCTGAAATCTAAATCGAGGGTAGGCTGACAGACTGAAATGGGACCACTAACATTTCTGTGCACACAGTGTGGTTACCTGTGATGGTTAGCACTAAATGTCAACTTGATAAGAACCAGAATCAACTGGAAAGAGAGTCTATATGAAGAACTGTCAATAGTGGGTTGTAGGCATGTCTATGAGGGATTGTCTTAATTACGTTAATCAATGTGGGAAGACCCAGCCCACTGTGGGCAATACTATTCCTTAGGCAAGGTTCCTGAACTGTTTCAGAGTGAAGTAGAGCAGAGCATAAATAAGCAGGGAAGTGAGCATGCATACATTACAGATACAGTTTCTTACAACTGTGGAATGAATGTGACCAGCGGCTTGAGAGTCTTGTCTTGACTTCCCTACAATGATGAATGGTCACCTGGAACTGTACACTGACACAATCACTTTACCTCATAAGTTGCTTTATGTTTTATCACAGCAACAGAAATGAAACTCAGAACAGCATCCTAAAAAAAAAAAAAAAATGTGACAGGCTTGATTAGATGATCCTGCAGCAGGGCATGGGGTTGAAGACTCAGCTTAGGGTCTCAGGGAAGATGAAGTTGCTGTAGATGATGTTCAGATTGTGATGGGCATTGGAGGCATCTGCCTACCTCTGCATCCAGTCTCCCACCAGTCAGCATCTCAGGGGAGCAGCACCACAGTTAGACTGTACTGGCCTTTGGATACGTTTGTTTACTACTCTTCCCTTAAGGAAAAAGTATCTCTCCCAGATCTAAATTCTCCATGTTCTTTTCCATGGCATACCTCTGTTCTCATTTTTAGTTACTCTTCAATCTGTCACCATGACAAACTCAGGTGGCTCCTTTGTACCTCTGTGTGTGCCTGTGTCCTCACATACTTATGCATGTGAACATGTGCCCCGGCTTCTCAAATGATGGAGATGCTGATTGTAAGAGTCATTGCCATCTTACTGAAGCATTCTTAGAAGGTTGAGGGACATGGTGGCTGCATGTTGAGCGTATAGTAGGTGGATGGTGGCTCTCAGACTCTTGACAGGAATGTCATCTGTGGCAGTTTTGTTTGTATTTCATCATGTGAAAAAGAGGGAGCCTGGGATAGTGGTGACCCGTGCAGAGCAGGGCCTAGCGGTTGGCCCTTCTGGGTGGCATGTTGCAGATGGTGAATACAGCACACGCTGAGATCCTCCTGCATCTTCTCTGTGACTAGAAGTGCTGTATAAAGACTTGTTTGGTACAAGTTTCAGGAGCCCAGATCCCATTGTCTGAGGGAATGGCTTCTCTAAGGCTCCCTGGGGTACACTTGCTGCCTCAGGTCTTGCTACTTTTGGAGGTCTCTCTGTGTAGTCCTGGCTGTCCTGGAACTTGCTTTGTAGACCAGGTTGGCCTGGTGTCAAACTCAGAGATCCGTCTGCCTCTGCCTGCAGAGCACTGGGATTAAAGGTGTGCGTCACCACTGCTCATCACAGTTGTTTTGTATTTGTTTTTCTCCTTTTACAAAGGCATTTCATTTATTCTTCTCATAAGCATTCTGGATACTCTGAGGGTTCACATTCCCAACATCACTGTTGCTCTCTTGAAAATAGTTAGGGTATAATTTCACTTTCAGGCTGGGGAGTGGTGGAGGCTTGGCCCAGGGCGAGGAAGGCCTTGCTATTCACAAACCCAGGATGGGAAGTATGTTCCTGGGAAGGAGGCATGGGTGGGTAGGAAGGTGACCGGAGGGCTTTTTGCCTGTAGGTGGGTTATTCATATTCTCCTGGCTGCTCAGCATGGAGATCATGCATGCAACTCAGCAGCGCAGCTGAAGAATGAATGGGACAGCAGAGGAGGGATGTTGGTGGCTGCTGGTAAGGCACAGCCCTGTGAGTGAGGAGTTTCTCCCCTGCTCACTTGGACTGGTCTCTTTCCCTATCTCTAGTCTGTCTCCCACAGTTCTGGCAACCAGGACCACCTCTGAGGTCAGAACCTTCCCTAACTCCCTGGTCCTTAGGCCAGAGTCTTGGCAGAGTAAGTTGGACTGAAGATAGTGGTAGAATATCTGAACCATAAAATGACCCTTGGAAGTATAGTCTTAGGAGAGTGTCTCTGTGGCATTTGCCCAGCCCTGAGTTCAACTCTTGGCACCAGAAAACAATTACACACAAACAAAGCCCAACTATGCCACTGTAGCTGAAGGATTGGCCACAGCCATGATCCATGCAGGTGCACAAAGGGCAGAAGCTGGCTGTTTCCTCCCGTCTCCAGAACTTGTGCAGATGCTAATCAAGTGTGTACTGAACTGGATTGTTTTCTGTCCAGCTGTCAGCTAATTGTCTTGTGCACGGCTAGTTTCAGGCTGACCCCACAATTGCCTGTTTCCTCTAGTTCTGTCCTGCTTCTACCCTTAACTAAATCTCCAACTACCTGGGAAGGAAGGGATCTCATTAATTCTGCAGTTTCTACTCGGGGGTCTGTGTAGCTTCTCTAACATACTTAAATTTGATCTTTAAAAAAATTGTGACACAAGACAGAAGATACTTATCTCATTGTCTTAACTATTTTAATCCTACCCTGAAACACACCATAAGTGTGTTGAAGTGTACTCATGTTTTTGCATCCATCTACCACCTATCTCCAGAACTTCATCTCTAAACTGAAATCCACCCCATCAGATAGTAACACTATGTTCCCCCTAGTCTTGGCATCTGTCCTTCTACTTTCTATGAATTTGACAATTCTAGGTGCCTTGTTTAGATAAATTGAGCATACAACATTTTTTTTTCTTTTCTGTCTGGCATATTTCACTTAGCATAATGCTGCAAGGTTCAGCCATGTGATGGCATATATCACAACTGAATTCCTTATTAAATTGAATAGTGTCCTATTAGATGTGTATACCATTTGTTACATATCTATTCACTTATCAATGAACACTTGGTAGGATGCTGAATCCTGTTTGTTGACTGGATTGAGAAAGTAAGGTACATTATGGGTGTGGCTGTGAGGCCATTTCCAGAGATGACTCATATGTGGTTAGGGAAACTCTAAAGACTCATCCTGAATGTGAGTGACCCCATTGAGTAGGCTGGGACATGGATGGAAATAATAGGAAGAGAGCGGGAAGGCGTGCTTGCCTGCATGCTCGATTCTTCTAGGGTGAGTCTATTCTGTTTGTCTTTTTGTGTCTCCATCTTTGCTCTTAGCATCAAGATGATTCTGGTCTTTGAGTATCAATTTGCAGTGAGTCTCTAGGGTATTTCCTGACTCCATTCTCAGACTGGGACTGCATGGCTGCTCTCTTACTCAATATTTCCAGCCTCTTGGACTGAGAAGCTGCTGGCTTTCCTACTCTCTGAGCTGCTGAGGCCATCGTGACGCTCATCAGCCTCTGACTACATGAGTCAACCTAATAAATTCCCTCTTGTAATTATGAATGTTCTCTTGGTTTAGGTCCTTTGGAGACCCACACTAATCCTCCTGACTTACTTCCATCTTGTCATTGTGAATGACATTACTGCAAACAGAGTACACAAATGCCTGACCAAGACCCAATACCAGTTCTCCTGTGTAAACAACAAAAGCAGAATCCCAGGATCACATGGTCGGTCCTCTGATCTTACTTAGAGAATCTCTCTGAGTCTTTCATCTTCTCTGTACCAACTGTCTGTTCTTTCTTGACCCTTTGGCCCCTGCCAGGTGTCATTTGAATTAATCATACTTCTGTCACTGTGACCAAATGCCTGATAGAAACAGATTAAGGACACAAAGCTTTATTTTGCTCATTTTCAGTCTGTCATGGCATGAAGGATGTGGTGGAACAGAATCGCTCACATCAGGGCAGCCAGGAACCAAGAAGAAGGGAAAGGGTCCAACCAAGACAAGAATATCCTCTAAGAAGAGGTTTCTGATAACCTACTTCCTCCAGCTAGGCCTCAGAATTTCCAGAACTTTCCAGAATAGCACCACTAGGGATCAGGTTTCTAACAGTAGACCTTTGGGACATTTCAGACAGAGCATTGAACTACCTGGCATGCTGCCTGGAAGTCTCATATGCCTTTTATTCCAGCATTTAGGAGGCAGAGGCAGGCAGATCTCTGTGTTTGAGGCCAACTAGTCTACAGATTGAGTTCCAAGACAGCTAGGACTACACAGAGAAACCCTGTTTCGGGGGGTGGAGGGGGAATGGCTAGGTTTATTGTATTATTTCTATTCTACAAACAATTGTAAGATCCTTATTTAAACCTTATCATTAAGCTTTAGTTGCCAGAAATTATGAATGGTCCTTAAGCAGAGATTTTTAATTTTAAATTAAAGACCATTCTTCCAGGAGTCTGCCTGTGGTCGTAGCCATTTATTTATTCCAGGTGATTCCATCAGGAAGGGATTATCAGTGTTTCCCATAAGTTTAGGGATGAGAAACTTCAGGGGTGTATATGAATGACAAGTACACCTGCTATAAGGAGATAAAAGGGGGTATCTTGCAAAAAAAAAAAGTTTGTACTTCATTAAAACCTGATTTGCATTTCTCATCTCAAGTCAGTGCAGAGGTACAGCATGCCCTTGGGCAGTGCTGGGATGAAAGCTGCAGGGGGGGGGGGGAGAGGGTGGGATCAGGTGGGCAGCCTTACCTGGCCTGTACAGGAGCTGAGGACTCACACCTTCAAGGTTACCCCAATGTTGGGCACTGCTATGGGCATGGAAATGGAACATTTGTTGGTTCCCTGGGAGATAATTTGGAAGCTAACTTTGTTTTCTAGGTTTTTTTTTTTTTTTTTCTAATCCTGTCTTGAGTCACAAAAGTGTGTGTGTGTGTGTGTGTTTTCAGCCAGATTCATTAAAATATAAAATTAGGGTCTGGAGAGATGGCTCAGTGGTTTAGTATGCTTGCTCCTCTTGCAGAAGACCTGGGTTCAATTCTAGGCCCCTACATAGTGGCTTACAGCATCTATAATTCTAGTTCCCAAGGGCTCTGATGCTGGCTTCTGGCTTCTTTGGATTCAAGCATTCATGTGGTGCACAGACATACATGCAGGCAAAGCATCCATTCACATATGTATATATATAAAGATCTGTCTCTTCTTGTATGTGTGTGCATATATATATCTATATCTCTCTGTATATCTATATCTGTTTCTTCTTGTAGCAGAGTGAGATGAGGAGCAGGTGGGGAGGCTTATGTCCCCTCTAGTTGGTTTAGTTGGTAGTGTGTGGGTTGAATGCCCCAGTGGGAACAGCAGCATCCTAAGACTGTGGCTGCAGGCTCCCACTCTTGTATGTCCAGTCTCCTCCAGAGTATGAGCAGTCCAGAGTTACACTTTCCCAAGACTGTCTGGCCAGAGGGAGCCAGAGCTGATTATCCTTTTAAGGTCAACAACAACAACAACAACAAGAAGAAGAAGAAAAAACAAAACAAAAAACAGATAGTGTGCTTAAGACAGGCTTTGACTGACCTACTGGTTCACATTTTCTGTGTCGTTTTTTCTCTCACAAAGGAAAAGCCACAGGCAGGCACCATACATGTCTTTCTCCCGCCATTCAACAGCTTTCCATTCATATCCTTTACAGGTATAGAACCCACTTACATTGTTTACATTGTATCCAGTTGCAGATCTTGTAGAACTCAGCCGCCCACCCCTGCCCTGAAGCCGGCTCCGGACTGCTGCTTTTGAAGTCCGTGGTTGTCTTAGGGACTGTGGTTCCCTCCCCTGCCCCTCCTCTCTCTTTTATCTGTTCTGCTCCTCTCCCTTGCTCCTTTCTCTACTGCTCCTGGGCTCCTTTTATTTCTTCTCTGCATGTACCTCAGGTCTATTAGAGGCTGCACAGTATCACTTAGCCCAGCTGGTGGGTTCCAGGGCTGGGAAATAAGCTGCCACCACTTCCCACCTCCATGGTGTCTGGAACCGTGGGCTGACATTTCCAGAGCACCAGTCTCCAGCATCTTTTCTGTTTCTGTATTCACACGGTCCATTTTGACTCTGGGATCCGTTTCTCCTGCTAGGGAAAAGTGCAGGGGAGGAGATACAGTCTTGGCATCTGCTCCCTTTTTTTCTTCCTTATTGGCAACTGATTCATGAACTCTAAAAAAAGAGTTGATAGCAACATGGCTAGCTAACGGTGGCAGCCCAGATGGCCCCCTATATAACAGAGACATTTGTATCTTGCATTAAAAAAATATTTAAATGTGTTCTGCAAATCTTATCAGGAAAAGGAATTAGTGACTTCTCTGAAGGTGTGTGGGTAGGGAAAGGGTTAAATGATGAGCCAGTTCTTTGGAATAGTGAGATGAGATAGCACTTGGGAAGTCTAGAGCCAGGCTATGGGGTGGGTTCTGAGGGTACTACTCTATTTCATGGGGAGCCATAGATACCTGAGAGAGGCCCAATATAAACCTGTGTATGTGGACTTTGTGCTACATGTATGTTTTGCGAATTGCTTTATCCCGTTCACAGATAGGTCAGGACCCAAAAGCACCAGTTTGGGTATGGATGTGCAGATGGTTGCATTTCTAAGCTTTGTGGTCATCCAATAATGACCATGAAACAACCATGATGGCCACATTCTATTACAGTGACTCTGTGGGCTGCCTGAAAGCTGGAACAGACTTTCAGTGTCTTTATTGTCATGGGTCATTGGTAGGTCACTGGGTAGAGCAGGGTACTTTCATTTGATGGGGATTCTGGGTTGCCAGGGCAGCAAACTAGTACTCAGGCTCACAAGGGTGGAGTGGGAGGTAAGGCTTGGAGCAATTCTTGCTTTCCTTCTTTTTAAAGAAGGTCTTTCTGTTTGTTGTAGCACCAACTGTCCTGGAACCAGCTCTGTAGACCAGGCTGGCCTTATGCCTGCCTGCCTCTGCCTCCCAAATCCTGGGATTAAAAGCAAGGGCCACCGCTTCCAATTTGGGAACAAATTCTTAAGACCTACTGAGATAGAATGTGTTGAGTGGTGGATGGGGAGCGATGGTCTCTTAGAGAGTATGGAATCGTTATTCAGCAGGAGAAATGGAAGCCAGAATCAAAATGGGCCGTGTAGACACAGAAAGAGAAAAGAACAGGACTTGAGGCAGATGTGGTGTCCCTTGAAGATCATCATTGCTGGCCCAAGATTGATCCTGGACTAACTTTTCTTGGAGATTTTAGAGACCAATTGGGAATTGAGTGGAGGCCAGTGCCGCATATGTGCCGCCTGGAGAAAAGTCTGGCGTTTGGTCTTGACACGGTTCTCTCCCATTGGTTGGCAGTTTTAGACATAAGAAGTTGTGGCCTAGAAAGGGGCCGGCTGCTGACAGGCTGTGCATACTCAGCAAACCTCCTCCTGATGTTAGGCAGGCCCTGCACCTCCTGAGTCTCTGTTTCCTTGTATATGGGGTACAGGTCCTAGAGGAAGCTACCCAGGACCTGTCCAGTTCTGGATCCCACCGACCTTCCACCACATGTCACCTATTTCTTTTTTCTTCTTGTTCAGTTTTTCTTGTACTTCTTACAGCTTCAGGTTCTGTGGAGGGTGTACATCATTAAGGTTCTTGTACTTCTTACAGCTTCAGGTTCTGTGGAGGGTGTACATCATTAAGGTTCTTGGAAATCTGTCTAAAGAGGGATTTCTGAATTGAGGAATAGTCTAGAAAACCAGCTTTTGCTCTCTACTCCACAGCTACTTTCTCTCTGTAGGGCATTGTGAACATGCTTACCTGTAGCAAAGGGTCCTAGGCACAGTGGAAAGACCTGGGTCACTGTTCCACCAGGACTGTGCTAAGGGGATGGAAACAGAGAGAGTCCTGCAGAAATCAGACTGTAGGAAAGTGTGGGTGACAATTGTAGCATTCATTGCCTGGTCACCGAGGCTTTGTCTTTTAGCCTGTTGTCTTACCCATACTGGAGAAAAGCAAGTCTCTCTCTAAAACAAGGGCTGCTATCTTGCTTCCACAGATCCCTGAAAGTGTTGCCTTCTTCCTGTGAGCTGTGGGCAAAGAGCAAATTTAGCTTCATTCTCAGCTTGATAAAGCTGTGGTCTGGCCAGCAGGACTGATTCACTGGGCTGACAGCCCTGAATGTATTCCTCCCCCGGTGATGACTGTCCACCAGCCCTTAGTAAAGGGCCTGAATGATCAGCAGCAGCACTTCTGAGGCCTTGGAGGCAGAAGCATGATTCCATGACAGGCATCGTTCTCCACCCCTGCAGCTCTACAGCACATAGCTGCCTAGATGGAAGGAACAACTGCTGTGGGACTCAAGAGTCCCTGAGCTTAGGGAGGTCTGCTCAAGCATAAGGACCTGAGGTCGATCCCCACAACATACATGGAAAAGTTAGGTATGGCAGCATGTGCTTGTAACCTCAGAGCAGTGGAGGCAGAGGCAGGCAGATCCCCTAGTCTACTTGGTGAGCCCCAGGCTATTGAGAGACCCTGTCTCAAAACCAAAACCAAAAAAAACCACAGGTGGTGCCTGAGCAATGAGCCCTGGGGATGATCTCTGTCCTCCACATCCCATACATACACCTGATGGCTCTTTCCTTTGCTCTGCTGCTGACCTGCGGTGATCCCACGTAACTGTGCTGAGAAGTACTCTGCTACACACAGCCAGGCCGGAAGAACCTCCTCAGCCCTGTCTGTGCCACTTATGATGACTCTTCACTCCCATATCTCCATCAGCCAACTCGCTCATACAACTGCAGAATCAGCAACTTTTGCCATCATCACATTAAGTGAGTTTGTTCTGTGAATAGAAAGGGGGCAGCATCACTCACCTCTTAAGGGGAGCTGTGATAGTGTGTCTCAGAGCTGGGGGTTGCCTGGCTTTTCTGATAACATCAGTCCTGCTCACTGGGATGGTTGTTACAGAGGCCAGAAGTTAAAGCCACTAGAGAAACAGCTCTGGCTGTAGCGTGCCAGTTAGAGGTAAGTTCTATAAGGAAGGTGATGAGGGAGGGCAGGGGTCTGGGATGCACATCAATCCAGATGCTGTGGGATAGGCCAGCTGCTTTTTTTCACACCCATGAGTGCCCCACCCTGCTGAAGGATGCTTATTGATCCATTCCCTTGTTTAAATGTTCCCTTCATCTATCAACACGAAAGATAAGCAGTCCTCAGACCTCAGGGTGGTGAGAAGTTTGAGGTTGGGGCTGATCCGTGAACAATGCAACTGCCCTGCCACTGGACATGCATGCTGCTCTGCAGGACACTCCATCTTGGCTCTGTCCGGTGTTGGGCACTGTTGGGTTGCTTGGGTTTCTCCTCTGCTGCTGTGAGTCTAGACTCCTAGAACCACCCGGATTGTCTTCTCATTTGAAACTGAAGGTCCTTCAACTTGAGTGCTAGGTGACATGGTTGAAGCCACAGTCAACACAAGCAGTAGAGGGAGGGAGCTCTTGGTCCCCGCTGTACCAGATTCATGCTCCTTTGTCATAAGCGCTTTATAGCTCCGTAGTAAATTAAGAATATGGTTGCATGTCCTTGGTCCTTTCAGCTGTGCGTGCCCAGCAGACATCCCTCCCCCACAGCTTGCAACTGAATTGGATGATTCAGGTTTGTTTTCTCGATGAGAGAAAGAGAAACGTGTTAATGAAATTAAGATACACATAGTGGCATGTGCCTGGAATTCTAGAATTTGAGATTATGGTAAATTCAAGGCTAGCCTGAGCTATATAGAAAGACTCTGTCTCACCCTAAGCCTACACCCTCAAAACAGAACAATAAAGGGCCAGGGAGATGGCTTTGTGAATAAAGTGCTGGTCGTGTGAACATTAGGAACTGAATTTAGGTCCTCGGACCCCATGCACAGATCTAGGGGTGGCGGTGTACGCCTGTAATTCCAGCGTCGGAAGTAGAGGCAGGTGGATCCCGAAGGTGTACTGGGCAGCCAGTCTACCAGGCTAGGCAGTGAGTTCCAGGTTTAGTGAGAGATCCTATCTCAAAAACTAGGATGGAGGGTGATAAAGACACCAGACATTGACATGCATACACACACACATACATACACACACATGTTATATAACTAATGTAATATTAGGAAGTGATATGGCTGGGTAGAGAGAGGAATATAAAGCGGAAGGAGACAGAATCTTCCTCTTCAGCTGAGGAGTTGGTTGGGTAAGAAGTGGCTGTGACTTGTTCCTTGGTCTTTCTGATATTTTAACATTTGCCCCAATATCTGGCTCTGGGTTTTTTGTTATTAATATCAAATAGGATTCATGCAAAATCATCATAGAAGCCACATCCTTTTTCTCTTTGGCAGTGTCATTTGATTCCATATAGTCTTACAGGCCACAAGGATGAGCCAGGTTATGACAGAATGTCCCCAAGTGACAACTGAGGTTTTATTGTTAACATTGTCAGCATCAGTACCGTCTTAGACAATAGGGACAAAGCGCTGTGATGCTGTGTGGTGGTCTCTAAGGCCCCTCCTCACCTCTCCTGCTGTCCTAACATCTGCCCTCTGTGTCCTGTGTCATCCCCACCCCCGACTGTCCTCGCTTTGCTGGTGACAGCTGCCACTTTGCCTGCAGAGAACTCACATATTTGCTTTTCAAGTGGAAGAGTAAGAAAGAAATAAAAATTAGGCTAGTAGCATTTCCTATTTATGGTCTCCAGGATAGAAACTGCACCTAGTTTGTTTCTAAAGTAACACTGCAGGAGAGAAAAGGCTCACAGTGTGAGATCCAGAAACATGCCCATGGGAAGGTGTGGGCAGCCTGCCGAGGGCAATTCCACACTTTACACTCCACGCTCCTGAGTGTCAGAGCAGCTTTTGGGGGATCTCAACAGTCTGTCTAGGGGATACATGGCTCCCTCCCTAGAGACATCCCAGTGAGATGCTGTAGAGTGTCGCATAGGAGTCCGGTCAAGAGTTAAGAGCAGTCACAGATTTCCAGGCTCAGCGGACATGGGCAGGCTGTGGCACAGGCCCTGTCCCCAGTTGCAGTCAACCCTGATCTGTCTCTTCTGACCGTGATAGATCTTCTCCATCTTACTGGGTCTTAGTCTCAGGTTCCCGCTCTGTAAAGGAGAGGTTGGTGGATTGCCCTTCCTCCTCTCCGGGTCTCTGTCCCTTAGCATCATTTCTCGGAAGACTTTGGTGTGTTCAGAAGTCTAAGTCTGTCTTCCAGGGAAGTTAGACATGCAGCACTCAGGAAGCTTCTGGAAGCACCAGCGGAGACCGCTGCTTGGACATCTCATGTCTCTTGTTCTGGCATTCTCCTTCCAAGACTCCCACATCAAATAAAGCTTACCAGTTGCTTCTCTTCCTCATTTTGTCCCCACAGCTGCGCTCCAACATGCCCTCATCTCCAAACAATCTCCATTTCCACTTTCCTTCCTTTTGTATCCAGGATTCTTGGTTGCCTGGGGGTTCCCTGAAGGTGCTGTGTACCCCTCCCAACAGGCAGGGGGCCCTCCTGTGTTGCCTAGGAAATGGACTCCCTTGGCTGATTGGTGAATTTTTTCTTCTTTTAGGAGGAGACTCCTGTGTAGTTCCTTGAATCCCTTTCCCAGCTGAAGTGCAGGAGGCCGGGGTTCCTGAGGGCTACCTTTCAGTATAGGGAACTTAGCAGCTGCTTCCCTGATGGCTCCATTTAAACCTCCTCTAGGCTGGTGATGAGGAGGAAGATGATGATGAGGAGGAAGATGATGATGATGAGGAAGATGATGATGATGAGATTCAGGCCTGTGTGGGATCCCCATCTTCCTTCTGCATGAATGTCCAGTGCCTATCCCAGGACCTTCCATTCACTCTTTCTGCACTTGAGTGTGCAAATGTGTGAGCGTACCTAGACTTGTGGCAGTTGTGTGCTCCCTGCCCAGCTTCCTGCACCTGCCTAGATCAGGCCATTCTCTTCTAGAAGGCGGGACTGAGAAGTTTCCTTGGTGCTTTGGATTGAAGAGTGCTGCTTAGGAAAGCCCCCCCCCTTTTTGTTTTTTTTGCAGAGGATGTTAGTGTTATTTGTCAGGAGAAGCCACGTGCATTCCAGGGTGACTCAGAGCTTCCTAGATTCTTTGTGTCTCTCTGGATCTTGTGATCACTGAATAATTTATTTACCCCTCAGCACTCCCCCCCCAACTTGCCTTTCTAGCTATTCTCTGCTCATTAGTGCTGTGCCCAGAGTGGGCAAGGAAGGAAGAGCAGAGGAAATGAAGCCCCCTTAGCTCCTTCCGAGGAGCTCCTCATTGGCTCCCCACTGTCTTGAGACCTGGTGGCAGAGGTCAATCCTGAACTCAGGCACAAGGAGCTGTGTGGTGCTGGGGAACACAAATTCCACACGCAGGGACTCTGCTCACACTGCTTGAGCCCATCCCAGGGTCCATGTTGAGCACCAACATGGCTTTCCATCAGAGAAAAACAGCTCATTCTTTGCCCTCCTCCCTGGCATTCCCCACCACACACATTCTTTCCTTCATATTCTTTATCCTGGTCCAGCTTCTTATCATCTCTTGTCAGAAGTGAACAGCTGCTTCCCTAAATTCTGCATCCCAGCATCCACTTCCCCATTGGCTGTTAATAGCGAAAAGCTGGTTGTTCATTAGAAGACTGACTCTTGGACAAACTACTTGATTTGTCAAGAAGAATAAAGATGGGGCGTCTGAGTCCCTTGTGTATCACACATGGCAAGAAAGTGGCCCCCTCTTCCTTATTTCTTTCCTTTCCGGTGCTGGTTTCAGTCGTGAGCCACAGATACTCTTCGTGAAACTGGAAAAAGCTGAAGTTTTCTTTTTTATGTATCTTAAAACTCCATGTCAGACATTCATTGCTAGATGTTTGCTCACTTCAGTGTTAATAAGAATGAGCAAGAAATGGTTACCACGTTGGAATTATCAGTTCTGCCTTGAATTTCTTGCTTAGAAGGGCTGGGTAGGCACAGTCTTGATGTAGAGAGAGTTGCCGGCTAATACTGTCTCACTCACACTGCTGATCTTTTTTGGGGCACGAAGGACTGGCACCCTCTCAGTGATGGCTGCTATTGACTGATCACAGACTCCAGCAAGCTCTGTTCTAATGAGAGCGGCTCACCAAATCAACTTGATCTGCTAATGCCAATTCCAGTGTTATGCCCACCCTCTAGATGAGGAGAGGGAGCACAGGCAGGAAGTGGCTGAACCGGGGCCTATGCCTGCCAGTGAGCCAGAGCATGGCCCCTGACCACAGGGCTACCTTACCCTGCCAGACTTCCTGTCTTCTATGGGTGCAGAATCCACAGAGGTTTTTTTTTTTGGGGGGGGTAATCTGTCAATAGTCATCATTTCTCAGAGTCTTATATCAGAGCACTCTGATGACAGAGGAAAGTCTGTGATGACTGGGTCTGCTATTTGGGAGTAGAAAGCCCAACCATTATAATCTAAGAGGCTAGTGATCTGGACAGAAGGAAGAGGTGGGCCACTGCAAACTTATGACATCAGAGCTGGGAGCTCCCTAACAGCTCTTCCGTGAAGTATAGTGTTGTGGAAATCTGTTATACATAAGAAAACAGAAGGAAAGCCATAGACACCTAACTAGAGCCACACTAGTCCTCTGTGAACTCTGAAGGCCAGTTAGCATGGCTGGATGACCTGGTGGGTAGGGCACATAGGGTGGCTGGTGAGTGAGAACTTCTGTAGGGAAGGCTAGCATCTCCTCATTGTGGCCCTGGAATCTAGGTGGGAGAATGGTGCGGGCAGGAGGCTCTGGTGAAGTTACTGGGGATCTGAATAATGGGGGAGCTGGGGTCCTTTCAGGCAGCCAATAATGTTGAAGAGACTTGAAGTGTCTCGTGGATGGACTAGTACTTAAGGTGGTCGCTATGGAGATGAACCAAAGAACGTCAGAATGTGTGGCAATACTAGATTGTGTGTGAGGGGCCTTTCTGGTCTCAGGAAAAGCACATGGCAGGAATGCCCCACCTAGCTTTGCCCGCATGTGACTTATTAAGTTTCTCCTGGCTGCTATAAGTGATGTGTCCTCTATTGTACCACACAGTAGTGCCCTTGGAGCAGCCTCCTTTCTCTTTGAGACCCAGTTTCCCCACCTCTAGCACACTGTAATGCCCAGCAATTGCCACTAGAGGGCCGAGGTTATGCATAATGACAGGACACTGTCAAGTTCATGGGTCTTCCAAGAAACTGAAGCAGCCGAGCAAGGCAGTCTGAAAACTGACTTAAGCACAGGATACGGTAGCAGCACGTCTGAGTGGAAGTATCGGAGGAAGACAGCTTCTATTGCCTCCACACCCTGTGTGGACAGTGGCTGAGATCTGTGTGGCTGATGCAGGCAATGGAAGCATTAGATCTTGGCAGGGTGGCTGTGGGTGGTAGCAACAGGCAGTATAAAACCTACATTCATTTTCTCTTTCCAGTGAAGGGCTTGTTTAATTTTAGTTTTAAAGCAGACATGTTGGAGGGAGCGAGGCCTCCACCAAAGAAAACTGGCTTCTCTTTCCCTTCTCTTGCCGTTTCCCCCAGAGTCCTCCTGGGCTGTTTGCTTGGTCCTTGCTTGGCATCTGGTCATTTCTTGGTGTTGCAGTGAGATCTTGGGCTCTCAAGGTAGACAGCCCAGTTCTAGAAGGCCAATTTAAAAAGAGGACAGAGCAGCCTGTGACACCTCAGGCCTCGCTCTTGATCTGCAGCAGAACCTGCTGTGACAGAGTCAGATCTCTGAGCATTTCCCCCGTCCCGTCCAGCCCATGTTACTCCCCTACGATGGGGATGGTGTGATCTTAGTGTTCCTCAGAGTATGGATGCTGATGAGATGTAGGCCCTGTTCCAGCTAAGGGTGTATTAGTTGGCTTTTCTTCACTGTGTCAAAGCACCTAGGACAGCTGACTTGAAGAAGGGAGGGCTTATTGGGGTTAGGGTTTCAGAGCTTCTGGTCACTTTGTCTTCATGCCTATGGGGCTGGGGGGCAGAGAACGTTATGGTGGGAACATGTGACAGAGGAAGCCTGTGTCCTTCAGGGAACAAG
Organism: Sigmodon hispidus; assembly: GCA_004025045.1. Classification (NCBI taxonomy): domain Eukaryota; kingdom Metazoa; phylum Chordata; class Mammalia; order Rodentia; family Cricetidae; genus Sigmodon; species Sigmodon hispidus. The sequence goes on along the minus strand of PVIH01005747.1, from coordinate 102,001 downwards.
AAACAAAGGTAAACACAGGAACAGGACTGGAGTCTCATCATCCCCTAGAAGTGTACCCAGCGATCTAACTTCCTTGCACTAAGCCCACTGTTGTGAGATATGCAGAAACATAGGTGGAGGTTGGCGTAGGTATGACTTTATGAAATAAAAATAAACTCATTAAGTACTATCAGTTTCACTCAGTAGTCATGGCCAGTGGCAAGCACAGGTTCTTTTACCCCAATATGAATTACTCTCAGGTCATACATTATACTTCACATAATGATATATAGGTAAGGGTTACAGAATGGCCACTAAAGAGTTAAAAGGGACTGGCAGACTCACAAAGGCTCCAGTGGAGGCACAGACTCATGAAGGCTCCAGTGGAGGCGCAGGCAGAGAGGGGACTTAGACCCAGAAGGGTCTCCACAGGGATGTGATCGTTTTGTGAACCATGGGTGTGGAGTTGTTCAGGGATTGGAAGAACAGCAGTCTCAGTGGACTGAGCTCAGCCTCCAGGGTTAGGAGTTTATTGCCTGTTGATCCCATGACACAGCTACTCCAGATGAGAGGTTGGTGGATGTTCTCTCATGTAAGGAGGTGTTCCTGTTTACACCCAAAATTCAGGCAGGGAGCTGCTTCTTTCCTTAGCCTGGTGTGTTTGATAAGTTCATGAGTCAGGTTTTCCAATTACAGTTTAGATATGCCCATGTGTTTTCAATTTAATTCTTTTATTATGTAAATAAGTTGTTTATTAGTTTGTATCTCATGATCAGGGGATGGCTCTTTCCTCCCATAAACACAAGGCAGAGTGGGTCATCTTCAGCATTTGCATGCTGAGTGGAGCAGCATACACTTTGTGAAACAGAGTCACTCCAGCAAGGCTGTTGTTCCATGCAATGTGGAGTCGATTTGAGCAGGCCACAACCATACCCTAATTCTAAAGGTTCTAGTGCCTCCCAGTGCATTTCAGACTAGGGCTAAGTATCTAACAGATGGGCTTCAAGACTCACCCGAATCCCAGCTCCAGCAGAGTGTAACGAGTGTAATGCATGAAGCAGATACAGCTCTCACTGTGGCTAGTGCAGATTCCCGTCTGCTGTAGTCTAGCACGTTCCAAATCTAGTCACGTTCCCCAGTCCCCAATACCATGTTTCCCTGCCCCTGTGGAAGAGTCTAGGCTGTAGAAGAGAGTTCTTTCTGTAGCCTCTTTTCCCTGAAGGAATGAATCAGGACTGAAATGGCCAAAGGGCAGGAAGCACCAGGGAGAATGAGGAAGGAAGAACCATGTTTAATTCATAAATCAAATAATCTGTTGCCCTTGGCAGTGTACAGGATACTTCTCACCCTGTGCTAGGCAGCCCTTTTGGGAAAAAAAGCTGTGTGTTTAATTGCATTTATATTTACTAAGCACTGAGGGATTACAGGGTATATAAAGACTAAGATAAAGGCCTCAGGGATCTTACAATGTAAGATGCTACTTGGATATAAGACAGCAGGGTCCAGCAGTGCAGGGTCAAAGCAAGGTCACTATATATATATCTATATATATGTATATATATATATGTATATGGGGATACAGGCACTCCACTACTGAGCTGCATTTCCAACACCAAAGAAACATTTGACTGGGCATTACAGATGATGCATTTATGTGAGCATTTTACCACATTGAAATGAGGAAAACCACGTAGGTGGGGGGGGGCGGGGTTAGTCCATGCCATCAGAGTGTTTATACTTGTCTGTGAAGTATGAACTTTGGGAAATGTGGAGGTTTGCAGAATGCCTAAAACCAGCCCCCTGCTTGGACTGGTTGGGGACTTAGATGGACACTGAGAAAGCCATTGCTGGTAGGGGACAGGGATCGTTGTGTCCCAGGCAGCGGCAGGACATTCTTACCCAAGACCAGAGATTATGATAAGAGCCCAAACAGTGAACCAACTGGGCCTGAGCCCTGAGGAGAAAGTGAACACAGACTTGCATAAATACATTTAACTCTGCTCAGAGGGACAGAGCTGGAGTCGGGGAAGGGCTGCAGGGACAATAATTAGTATGTACATATGAAAACAGAGGTGGGTTGGGAGAAAATGAGGTGACAGAAGAGAGGGCATGTCCCAAGTGTGTCAGAACGTCTGCTGGCAGCTCTACATTTATGAAATAAGCTGCAAACCGTGGCTTCCCAGGTCAGCTGCATTACTTTCTAGTGTACAGCAATGTTGCTTGTCAGTAAACAAAGGCCCCCAGATTCTGCAGGCTAGTTAGGAACCTTCCTTACTGGTGGGGGAGAAAAGAGGGGCTTTGAATCCTAGAAGTACAAATTACAGTGGACTCTACAGGATACAGAGAGAAACCAGAGGTGCAGACATCTTGATCTCCCTGGGGTTGTGGGTCACTGCTGCCCTGCACACCTCGGGCATTTCTTCCTCCTGATTCCCCAGCCTCTGCAGCCAGCCCACAACTGCAGGCGCTCTCCATATACTGTGTGAATTCGATTTGATCTTATAATAAAAACCCAGAGCCAGATATTGGGGAAAAGCTGAAATATTAGAGAGACAGAGGAACAAGCCACAGCTACTTCTCACCGATCCTTAGACTCAGTCTTTTAGTCCTCAGTCAAAAGGGACTTACCTTTCGTTCTCTGCTCAGCTATCTGACCCCGCCCACTTTTCCTAGTGCTAGGGTTAAAGGTGTGTGTCACCACTCCCTGATCTCCATGGCTACCTCTGAGGGTGGCTCTGATCTTCAGGCAGACTTTATTAGATGCACATCACCACACTCATCATCTGCAAGAGGCTAATAGTGCATCACCCCAAGGTGTCCACCTCCTAGTTCTGTGACTTACCTTATACAGATGGCAAAACAGACTTGGAAGACATGGATAACTTAAGGAAGTAAAAATGAAGAAATGATTCTGGGCTCTCTGGATGGAGCTAATGTAATCCTAGGAGTCTGTTCTAGTGGGAGGGGAACACAAGAGAGGTGGTGGAGGAGGGTATGGTGCAAAGGTTGGAACCACAAGTCAAGGGAAGCAGGCAACCTGTAAGAACTCAAAAGAATAAGAGAATAGGCCTTCTTCTTCAAAAGAACACACCTGTAATACCCTGCTTCAGTGTAGTGAAACTCATCTCGGACTTCTGGCACCGAGAACTGTAAGATCAGTCTGTATTACTCTCAGGCATTAAATTTACAATTATTGATTATAACAGCAACTGGAAACAAATGCTATAGTATATCCTTATTTGTTAAGATTTCTCCAGTTTCAGTGCTCAGTGTAATTCACCAGGTAATCGATGGATCTGGTGGTTAGAGACTCTGATCTTGGAGGTGGGAAGCCCTGAAATGCTGCTGGAGGTCTTCTTGGGCTACCTGACTTCATTTAGACAGTTAGACATGTGGGGGAAAAACTGCTCATAGAAATTTCCAGGGAGTCCTCTGCTGTGGATCGGAAGGTGATCAGTTCTCCAGTCCAATGCAGTTCTTGCATTGTCTGGCCCAGTAGTATTTGCAGACTGCCCTTCTTCCTGGCCCAGCAGGATTTGCAGACTGCCCTTCTTCCTGGCCCAGCAGGATTTGCAGACTGCCCTTCTTCCTGGCCCAGCAGGATTTGCAGACTGCTCTTCTTCCTGGCCCAGCAGGATTTGCAGACTGCTCTTCTTCCGTATGTCCCAGTCAGCCCCATGCTTTCATGTTTGTTCTACTGCAAATCCAAGGTCAGGAGAATTCTTTCAAGTTTTATTTTATTTTTGTTTTAGCTTTGGTTTTTCAAGGCAGGGTTTCTCTGTCTCTGGAACAGGACATTCTGTAGACCAGGCTAGCCTTGAAATCACAGAGATCTGCCTGCCTCTGCCTCCTAAGTGCTGGAATCAAAGGTCTGCACCACCATCACCTGGCTGAATTCTTCTAAGTTTAAAGAACTGGGTGGGATGATAACTCACAGACTTGGGAAATACACTTAAAGCAATCCTATGCATGTACAATAATATCCTTAGGAAACTCAATATTGAGTAAAATAAATAAAATGAGCATAATAAGATGGGGAAAAAACCTTCAAAAACAAATAAAAATGACAAAAGAACCCTGGATGTCTGAAATAACAGAAATTATGAGTAAGCCAGATGTGGTTTACTCTGGTTTGGCAGATCTTGGGCACAGTTATCTATGGCAGAGAACTTGCTTGGGTACAGAGTGTGTGCCAGGCTCAGAGGCTAAATCAGAGCTTTGCATGCAATCTGAGTCTTCTACAAGTGATGCATCTCCCTACCAGGCACGTGGCCACACTGCTCACACCCTCTGTTCACACCCTATGCACACCTACCAGGCTGGGAGCAGCTTCTAGTTACCAGGTAACCAGGATGATTCTTGCTATGTGACTGGGGCATGCTGGTACTGTTTGGGGTGTAGTGGTTATTTTTATTTCACTGAGAACAACTTGAGGGCAGTTATTTATTTTTCTTGTTTTCAGAGTGTCCAGTGCATGGTTGCTTGGCCTCATGTGCTTGGCTGGGGGTCATGGTGGCAGGAGTGTGTGAGGGAGCTTCTCCACTTCTTGGCAGGCAGAGAGCAGAGAGAAAGGTGTGCAGAAAGCTCACGGCCAGGTACAGGCCTCGGATCACTTCCCCAGTAACCTACTTCCTCACTACTAACCTTTCACAGTGTCCTGTTAATGCTGCCATGTTAGGACTCTGTCACAGGATCTACATATGTATTAGATCAGAGCCTGTGTGACTCAATGGCTGTGGAGAATATCCTCACAGACACCCTTAGATTTTCACAATGCAGCTGAAGGTCCTGATCATCCAAGGAGACAGTCTTCCCGTGCTCGGACCAACAGGGAGACTGACTGGGACATAGAACCAGGACTTTGCACAAACTAATTTGGTTTTAAATCCTTGAAGTTTGAGGCCAACATGTAAATTTATGTAAAATAATATGAAAATGAGCACTGGAGCCAAATAACTTTGGCTCTGTTCCTGACAAAGGGCAGTACCTTGGCCCTGCTGGCCTGAACTGGGCTCTAGGACTCTGGGGCCTTGGGCTGTTGTGTTGGGTCAAGTTGGCAGAGGTGGGGAGGGCACTGGAGGAAGGGAGGTCTGCTTCAGTTTAAGCATAAGACACACATACATAAGACACACACAACACACCATATAGAACATACACACACAACAATGCACATGACACAACACACACAATATATATACACAATGAACATATATAGCACTTAGAACACACCAAACACACATACAATACAACACATACACAACATACACACCTAAACCATGCACAGAACATAAAACCTACACTTACTTCCCTAGCATACACAAGTATATGCATATCCTCACACACACACACACACACACACACATTATCAGGTACATGGTGTGTCATCTAGAACAAGCTGCAGGGCTCTGTGTGACACAGAGGAGGCTCCTTCCTCTGCAGAAGATGGGCTGGAGTGTAAGGGAGGGAGAGGGAGGGGGGAGGGGCAAAGAAAAGAGAGGGAGGAAGAACAAGAGGAAGGCTGAGGGCCAGAGGGCGAGAAAGAAGGGATGCACACTCAGATCCGATCTCATGGAGCTAATGTGGTTCAGGTCGTGAGTCTGGAGTGGCAGCAGGCTGGGGAATGTTTGGAATAATAGGACTATGAAAATAGTACAGCTTTGGGTCTATTTCTCGATTGTATGAATAATTGACTGTAAACTGAATGGTTGAGGCTGCTAAGTGTTCTGGTGCCTGCACCTTTGAATGTCTTCTTATGAATGCATAACACAAACAGTATTAGAAAGAATCACACCCTGCCTTGTTTGTAAGCACTACTTTAAAACTACTTTGGTAACTTTGTTACTTACTCATGCCCCACGCCCTAGCCATGACATCCACCTCTTCTACCAACCACTGCTCAGGGCAGGAGGGTGCAAGAAGCCTGTTATATACCAGTCACATGCTTCTCAAGTTCATGTATCATATGCAAACATGACATATATATGTCTCCACACCTTGTTTTTCCTACAGAATCATAGTTCAGTTAACTGAATAAATCTGAGTTGAGGCTGCATAATATTCCACAGTTTGGGTCATCATTGTCTAGTCAATCATGTGTAGGCTGATTGATGGACATGCTCGTTTCATCTCAAACAGTGCTGGAACATACATTCTTATCTAGCATTGTCTTTATTCCAATGGGCTAGATGCTCAGCAGGGAATTATTGCATGAAGGGCATATGCTTTTTCTATTAATAATGAGCATCATCAGGTTGCTTTTTCCTGGCTCCATCACCTCCCATTTCAACCGCCAACAAAGAGGAGTCTTTTTTCCTGCTTCCCCAAGAGCAACTTACTATAATAAAACCCATCATCCTGTGCATTAGGTCTCAGTGCTAGCTCATTTGCATTCCTTAGCCTATCAGCAAGGTTATCGTACATTATTAAATATTTTTTGCAAAGCAAGAATTGGCCTGTGACTTGGGTTTTGTAAGATGGCAGATAACTGGCCTGTGGCCTCTCTCAGAGCCTTCTTCTCTGTGAGCTACTCTGACCAGATAGACAGCAGTAGAGGATGTAAACACCGGGCTCAGATGAACCAGGGGGTGGCGTTGATGGAAAATCCTTGGTTGTAACCTGGATGTTCTGTGCACCAAATCAAGCAGGTCTGATGAGTGTGAGGCAGAGAGAGCAAAGGGAAGTGTTACTGAGGGCATCGTTGTCCCATTCCAGGTATCTAGTCACTTTGCAACTTGCTGAGGCTAGCCTGCTGATGTAGGAAGAAGGGAAGTGATGAAGGAAAAGCTTGGCCAGGCCCATGCAAGAGAAATAGGCAGGAGTTCTTGTTTCAGCAAGCAAGCCTGCACCATGTGGTGGCTGAAAGGGGGGTGGTTCTTTGTGCCTGGGGTTTTCTGAGGATTCCGGCTAAGCTCAGGGGGTTATTACCAGACTTCTTGTCCACATGAAGGTTTGCCCAGCATGCCCAGCTTTCTCTTTTTTAAGGTGTCTAAGGCAGTGTGGGTGTGGGAGAGTCTCAGCAGCCTTGTTCCTGGGATGTTGAGAAGGCCAAGGCAGTGGGAATGAGGCAGAAATTTCCATATTCCTCTAATAAATCTTATGCACATATATGTATATATACATACACACATATTGTATGTGTGTGTGTGAGAGAGACAGAGACAGAGACGAGAGTTCTTATATGTCAATCTATGTGCACCTGCCAGAGGTCATCCTTGGGTGTCATTTCTCAAGATCCACCCATATAGTTTTTTGATACTGAATCTCTCACTAGGACCTGGGTTTTGTTGATTAGGCTAGGCTAGACCTACAAACTCCAGGGTCTTCTTGCCTCTGCCTCTGGGCTAACAAGCATTTGCCACCACTGCTGTCTTTTTGTGTGAGTACCCAGGGATCAAAGTCAGGTCCTCCCTCATGCTTAGCTGGTGCCTCACTGACCAAGACATCATCTCCCCAGTCCATTTCTCTATATTTATGGATCACTTTACACATTCTTTCATGAACAACTCTATTAAGGAAACACATCTTTTCATTCTCTCTCATTTTCACACTAGAAACTCAATAAGCTGTGGGGATTCCCAGTGACTGATGCCTGGGACCTGCCTTACCCTGGGTACTGCACGGATGGATGCTGTGCACTCAGTGCTCCCCGCCATTCTCTGTCACTGCTTCTAGAGCCAGTCTGGTGTTTCAGTGGGTCAGTTATGCTGCTTGAACAAAGGAAGGCAATGGTGCTGCCTTCCAAACCTAAAGCTTTCAGATTCCATATTGCTTTCTGGATGATGCCTGCTCACACCTTCTTGTTAGAGAGTTTATTTTGGTTTTATCTGATTTGAATAAGTTGAGTTTTCTATATACTGACTATACAGGGCTCCTTCCTTTTTATTTTAAATGAAGAGGGGCCTCAAGAGACACTTATTTTAGACTGTGTGAAGCCTGGTTCTAAATCAAGCATCAGCCAATGCCCTGCAAAATTTAATTAGTTAAAGTCCAATAACTCCATACAGCACAGCAGGTCACTTCCTGTAGTTATACTTGGGAACACTTGATAGGTAATTTATTCTGAAGAATTCATTAGGAAGTGGTGTTGCTCAAACCTAGATATTCTGCAGGTGCATTGTTGAGATTTATTTGTCTGTTAATACCGCTGCAAAATGACCATGTTGCAACAAAAAGCATCATTTGGAAGTTTTCTAGGCCAAGCTAATTCTATTCTTGAGATCAGTCAAACACTGAGACTTGATCCATCACCCATCTCTTTATGGGCTAGGTTGTATCCAGAGTATTTAAGGAAGGAAACTAGAGCCCAGCCTTTAGTCTCTTACGCGGTTGGGTATCAGTTAGGGACCCAGGAGAAAATGGGTACCACACCCAGAGGAGAACTGGGGATTGTGTAGTGATGGACAGTTTAGAGAGGAATGAGGAAGCTGTTATCTTGTGGCCTTCCTCTTGGAACAAATGCCTGATGATCTCAAGGAAGAAAGATTTCTTTTGTTCATAGCTTTGGAGGGTTCAGTCCATTGTCATGAGAAGACCATGGTGGTGCAGTCCGTTGTCATGAGAAGACCATGGTGGTGCAGACTGGCTCACATCATGGTGTTCAGGAAGCAGAGAAATAAAGGATGTCTGTGCTATGGGCACTTTCTGGGCCCAAGCTTAGGGGATGGTGCCGCCCACATTCAGGAGGGGTCTTAGTTAATCTCTGGAAAGTGTGCTTTGTGTGCTTTCTAATATCCAAGGCATCTCATTTTACTATGGTTTTGTTGCTATGACAAAATGCCCAATAAGTGCAACCTAAGGAAGAGAAGTTTTGATATGCAGTCTGTCATGGTGGAGGCAATCAAGGCCACAGTCACTTGAGGAGGCTGTCACATTGCACTCTCAGCCAGGAAGCAGAGAGAGTAGTGTTGGTTGGCCTTCTCCTTTTTTTTTTTTTTTTTTTTTTTTTTTTTTTTTTTTTTTTTTTTTTTTTTTTTTTTTTT
>PVIH01005747.1:0-92944 GCA_004025045.1 Sigmodon hispidus | reverse complement strand
CAGTGTAGAAGCTCCCTTCCGGGCATGCCTAGAGATTTGTTTCCTAGGTGACTTCAGGTTCGAACTGACACTATTAGTCATCACAGCATCTTAACTCAATGATTCTGACAATCAAGGTTAGTGGATGTGCACTCACAGGTGTGAAAGGGTGAAGGAGCTGTTATCAGAACTAAATGGCTTGTGCGTGTGTGTGTGTGTGTGTGTGTGTGTGTGTGTGTGTGCGCGTGTGCGCGCGAGTGCATCTGTTCACTGAGCTAATGTGATGAGAAGCACAGCGGTAAGCAAGGCTGCTGGTGCATTCTTAGCAGTGGTGAACGGTGACCTTGAGGTTCCAGAGGGGAGATTTTTCACATCGGAAGGGGTTTGCATTGAGTGTTTACTCCACATTTGGCTTTGATGATCTCAATGTTATAGCCCAAATTGAAGCCCTTATACAATTCTAGACTGGAAGGGGATTTTTTTTTTTTTTTTTTTTTGGCCTCTGGATGATCTCTGGGCCCTGGAGCTGCCCTGAAGTTTACATGATCATTGGTGCCCACTAAGCTATTTTCCTTCTTCTCTAGGCTACCCTTTTCTAACTCCTGTTATCCCCAGACATGCGTGGGCTCACACACGCATGCACGCACACGCATGCATGCTCCACTCCCGTCATCACCCAGGAGACCTGCCACTCAGAGCATAGAGCCAGCACATAGTAATTGCTCACTAAGCCCTCAGAGGATCGAGTGACATGGAGTGACGTCTGGAAGAGGAAACAACATTACTGTTATGTTTACATTTGAAAACAGGGAGAACTAAGTAATATTCTAAAACATCAAAGAGAAGTAGAAACTTGTGTGTAAAAGGGTCTTTTCATAGTCCAGGGCTGAGGAACACAAATAAAACCAGAATATAAAGAACAGGAAGCAAAATGGATGAGACTGACTTTTGTTCTGTGAAAGACACCATAGGTGATGGGTGAGAGAAGGTGTTTATAATGTCTGAGACTGAAGGTGTACCCACACCCATAACACAGCCCTGAAACAGAGCAGAGAAAAGGGGCGGCCATTGCAGAGCATCCCTTCTGTAAGTGCCATTGCTGTCTTTGCTAATACCGTGACTACTTGTGAGAGGCACCTGAGGCTGGGCTGTTGACATCCCCCCATAAAAGGAAGGGGTAGGAGGGTCATCAGACCCTCACCTAAGATCTCAGCAACTCTGTCCCATGTCCTACTCTCCAAGCACTACAGAATTTTGCATTAAGTATATGTGGTATTATGGTCCCCAGAGGTGCTGGAGTATATTTAGCAATGGAAGGTTAACTGAAGGGGAGGGGGAGGTCTACCTATACAGCTGTGGGAAAGTTGTCATTTATGTTGAGGTGAGACTGTCCAGTGATGAAGGTGCTTTGAGGATCCTACACTCATGTAAGTGATCCCTTGCCTATGTTCTGTAAGTCCAATAAACTTATCAGTTCACCAAACTGGACCTTGGTGGAATGGTGTATGCCCTGTCTGGGTGAGTAAGCATTGGTTCACAACTCCCAGGGAGTTTATGCATCTGCAGCCCTCCTGTTGGAAACATACAGAGGTTGCAGTGGAAAGTTTATAGAGAAGAGCCCTTAAGGCTAGCTGCTGCCCCAGGGAGCTACAGACAAGGGCAACAAATGGGACACCCTAGGTCTGAAGGGACTGTAGGGGGAAATGGTAAGTGTTAGTAGAGACTTGGACACAGGGTCTTGTGGAGAAGGCAGCTGGCAACCCTGTGTGGCAGCTAAGGCATTCTTGGATTCAGAGACCAACAGCTCTGTTCCTAGGTATAAATCCCGAAGAGATTGCCAGGCTATCCCTCAGGTGGCGTTTAAAGTAATGAATGTTGAGTCTTTTTCTTGTTGCGAGCATGGATAGTGTAATACTTACTCCTGTGATACTTTGTGATACTCCTGGATATGTATGCAAACACACAGTTTATAGAGCACCTCTAGCAGAAAGATACTGGCTGAATGCTAATCCCTGAACCGCTGGGTCATCAGGAGAACTAGCAGCATAAGAAGCCCTGAATGGGTACCCATGTAAAGAAATAAAGAATAGAAAAAAGAGCTTTGCGAAGATCAATGGTGTGCTGTAAGCAGAGGACGATAGTAATGCCTTGTCATCAAGGGTCTCAGACAGCCCAAAGCAATCTACCACCAAAGGCTTGAAAATGGAAGCCCTGGCTGCGGTAGGCATTATCACTCACTGTCACACCTTCATCTTCAGTTTTTAAAAAATCTATCCACACAGTGTTCATTCTGCCTTTTATGTTTGCCTGCACACCAGAAGAGGGCACAAGATCTCATGAAAGATGGTTGTGAGCCACCATGTGGTTTCTGGGAATTGATCTCAGGACCTTTGGAAGAGCAGCCAGTGCCCTTAACTTCTTGAGCCATCTCTCCAGCCATCATCTTCAGTTTTGGTGGAGGGCTTCTATTTAGGAGATGAATTGAAGCCTGGAGCAGTGGGTTCCCAGCCACAGAAGTCATTGTGGTTCCAGATCACCTCAGAATGATCGGTCGGTAAAGATTGGCTCCCGCCCATGTGCTTTCAGCACTGGCCCTGGTACCTGATCACTGCTCAGCGGGTACTTGCAGGAGTAAATGATGCTGGTTCTTCATGGATGGCAGGTGCTGCAGGCCCGGGTGTTGGAGAGGGACTTGCTTAGCCAAAGAGCAGAGTCCATTGGAAATAGGAGAAGAGCAGATCCTTTGCCCTTGTCTGATGGAGAGAGCTTAAGGTCCCAGAAAATGCACAAGCCTGATTTGTCAGAGGGTCACCTGGGCTGGGGACAGTTACCCAGAGCCTGATCTCTGGCTATAGTGTTGGGGTTGGATGGAGGAGGGCTCCTTAGCAGCATGACAGAGAGGCTCAGAGTGCTACAGGCTGCCGCCTCCTCCCCCATTCCCACTGCTCAGTGGCAGTGTCACCTCTGTTAACAAGTCAGCGTGCACAGCCCTTCTCATTATCTGCATCTTTCTGGACTTTCTCTGACTTGGTGACTGCTGGCTAGAGGCAGGATGGCTCTGCAGAGTGTCAGCAAATCAGCCAGGCTGGGCACAGGCCACAGTTCTGCTCCTTTGGCATCCATCCTGGACATGCAAGGCTCTGAGCTGTCATTTTCTGCCGGTCACCCAAAGCACAGCACTCAGCATTAGAACTAGCTGCATCTGCAGATTCTGGCCCATATAAATGCTTGAAAAGGCCAATGTGTTCTGTGTTCAGTTTATGTTTGCCAGATGGGTGGGCCTGTAGTCTCTCTCAGCCACCTCCTTTCCCCTGAGTTCGACCTGTGCCTTTGCTATAGTGACAGATTCTACTGGACTCAGATTATAGAGCTGATGACTCTGCCCAAGACCAGGGAGGTATGGGGCAAACACTGGAGGGACAGTAGCTAGTTAAGAAAGAGACATCATTACCCCCTGAGCACAGGCATTGGGTCTCTTGCTTTATTTAATTCTTTTTTCCCTGTGTGTGTGTATTCTCATGTGTATATGTGTGTGGGCACGGGTGCACATGGAGACATTTTAAGTGTGCCCTCTTGCTGGCATGGACAGTACTTCATGTATGGCAGGCGCGTTATGGACACAGCCTTCTCTGCAGCCCTGCTGTTTCCTTTCCTCTTGCAGCAGTCTTGAAGACAGAACTATTCTCGTCCTTTCTTTATACTTGAGGTAACAGAGGTTCGGGAAGGTTAATAAAACTTGCCTGCGGTCACACAAATCAGCAAAGCAGAGATTGAATTCCAGCAGGGACCTTGTGACTCACTCAGTGTGCCTGAGCTCCCTGTGGAATTGTCCCTCTGTGTGGACGCAGTGGGAGTCTGAGCTCCCATCTAGCTGAGTCCCCATTTGTCTACCCCATGCCGCAGGCTATGCCACCTCACCACACCCCCCATAGCCAGCTGAGAGAGGAACATCAATCTTCCTATTTTATAAACAAAAAAGTCACAGTCTCGGGACGCGAAAGATATATCCAAGGTCATGGAGCTAGTGACGGGCAGGTGGAGACTGCACTGCAGTGCCGTGAAAATGGGGGGTACGGGGGCTTAAGGGTAGCTCGGCTTGTCAATGGCATGAGGGGCATTTGGGAGATGAGGGGACCATATGATCATAGTGGCTATGTCTGCTTTCTTTTGCTGTTGAGGTTGAAAGATAACTATTTGATTCATGGTCTTCTATGGATCAGCAAGGACCGGGAAAACATGTTCAGCACTGCTGTTCAGTACTGCATACAGCCCCAAAACAGCTGTCTGAGTTTGGAGCTGCTGCTCATTCTTCCTGGGAATGTATGAGACCCTTTCCCAGAGCAGTTTAGAACCAGTGAAGAAAAAGACAAGATATTTTAGACAGAAAACTAGGATTAAACCTTGGCCCTATGGATCCCAACCAATCAAAAAACTCCTATAGCCCACCTTCCTTCCAAATGTTGGAAATCTTGCATCTAACTCAAAGGTTAGGATTTTCTTGAAGGCATTGCTTTTACATGAACAAGACATGGAGAGGACTCTGAGTTCTGTGTCTGAACTGTCTGTGCACAGGTTCCCTGGGGAAGTGTTTTGGGTCAGGGCTTGTTTCCTCTCCACATTCTTAGGGGGCACTCTGAGCCATTTTTCCAGAACACAGAATCAGATTACAGAACAACACTTTTGGTACTTTGAAAACAGATGTATTAGTTCCTTGGCACTGTCTAATAGAGTACTACTTCCTTGTGCTCCGGGTAGCCTAGGACATGAGGACATTTCTCGGCTCTGAAAGCTTAATGTCTGAAGCCAAGGAGGTGCAGAGTCAGTGCTAGAGTCCTTCTTGGCTAGTGGTGACACCTGGCCTTCCTTGGTGTCCCTTGGCTGACAGCTGGACCAGCTTGATGACACTGCCTGTCATTAATGGCCTTTGTGTGCCCATTTCTGTCTCTCATATTGTCTCTCTTATCAGACTTAGGGCTTCTACTCTAATATGCTCTCATCTTTTCTAATTAAATCTGCAGACACTGAGTTAGCTCCTCTATTGAGGTTTCAGAAGGACATAAATTTTTCAGAGTGAGGATTAAGTCCATAACGTGAAAAAAAATCAAGGGCGTGTCCTTGATGACTCCAATGCACCAGATGCACCTCAATGTGTATAGAACTCACTTCTTCCAGGCCAAGTGTCTAGAGGCTTAGGACCCAAGTGCATGTGTCAGAACTCTTTGGATGTTGTTTCCCAGGGCCCAGTTGCTCTCTAAGGTGGACTGGTTTTGTGCTCTGGTTTTCTGAGTCTGACTTGCTGGGTTTGCAGTATCTTTACCATGTGATCTCTGTACACTGACTTTCCATTTAGGTAAAAGATCAAAAAGGCCCACCTCTGCATAGCTCATCTTTTTCATTCTTGTTGACCTGTCCTTAGTGCTCCTCCGTCTCTTCCTCCCTCCCCGGATTCTATTTGTGCAGCTCTTGTTAGAACAAGGCAGTGTGAGCAGCAAATGTAACCAGCCCTGCTAATCACCTGAGAGCCACATCCCACAGTGGTCTGTGTGAGGGCCGCAGTGTGGCCCCTTCCTGGTTTATTTCTGCACCAGGCTGTGATTTCGATTTCCTGTCCCAGTCCTTCTTGCTCTCTGCTGGCCTTTCTTTGTCTCTCACTGCCAAGATTTATCTTCCTCACAGCAGAGCTTACTTCTCTGGAACATTCTTTCTTAATTGCGCAGGTCAGTTTTCATTCTCAAATTGACACAACCCAGGGTCTTTACATTTCTTTTTAATTTTAAGATTTATTCATTTTTATGTGTGTGGATGTTTTGCCTGCATGTATGTCTGTGTACCACATGTGTGCCGATGCTTGTGGAGGTGAGAAGAGGCCATTGGATACCCTGGAACTGGAGTTATAGATGACTGTGAGCTATCACATCAGTGCTGAGAATCAAACTTATGTCCTCTGGAACAGCCATAAGTGCTCTTACTGGCTGAACCATCTCTTCAGCTCACAACCTAGACTTTGTGTCCTAGAGTCTTAGGAGGGATCGTGTAGATCAGGTTGGCCTGTGGGCATGTCTTGGAGATTGTCCTGATCATTATGTGGGAAGACCCAACCCACTGTGGGCAAGGGTCATGAACTAGATTGAGAGAGGAGAAAGCTGCATCTGCAGCAAGTGGACAAGAACCCATGTGTGTGTTCCTTCTCTGTTCTTGGGGCTTTAAGTTCTTGTTGTTGCATTCCCTGCAACAATGGGTTATAAGCTATAACCATGAGTCAAATAAACTCATCCCTGCTTGTGTTACCTCTTGTTGGATGACATAACAACAGGAGTGAAATGACATCATCAGCCCTTTTCATGCCTGGCTTCCTGCTTTCTTTGTTCTCTTTCTTGGCATAAATGATTCTTCCTCAGAGAAACCTTGACCACCCGCCCACTCTAGTTTCTTCATATCAACAGTTTCATTGTTGTCACCTAACCTATCATTTTCTGATATCTTCTTACTTATTTGTTAATTATCTCCCTGCCCCAGATTGTAATCTCTGTGGCCTCATCTCCTCCATCAGTGCTGTTTTGCCCAACTAAGAAATGATGCCAGAGAATCCTGGGCATCCAGTCAAGATTTATTTTTTCATCTTTAGTAACTCCACACTTTCTTTTACCCTTTCAAGTCACAGAGTGGGCACAGTATGCCAGATAGAGTACTGGCTGGCTCAGAGCTCATGTCTAGGCATGTGCTGACTGTGTCTCACTTATTCTGTGATGTCAAGAATGTCATTAATTCTTATATTTACTAAGAATTAAACTGGACCTATATTTCCTGTACTATGTCCCAGAGGAAGTCCCTGTCACATCTTCAGGGTTTTCCTGAAGATTAAACTACATTAGCAAGATAATACAGTCTGAATGCAAAGCAGGGCAGCTTCAACCAGAATAAGGGACAGCATAGAAACATGGGGAAGAGAAAATTCCAGACTCGTCCTCCTGATATTAATCTCTGATTGGCAGCATGAGAACTCATTAGCTGATGGAGGGTGAGGTGACAGTCACTTCTCTACCTTCTAGCAAGGTTGTGGGGCAGTACACAGTTACTGTGTTTAGCAGATTACATATCCTACAGGAATTGTTTCCTCACCTTATAAGCTGTTGATTCTGAGATGCTTGCCTCCTGATGCTCAGGCTGGACTGGATGAAGAATAGCTAGACTTAGGGTAGACACAGGAGTGACTGATAATGCTGTGGTTTCTAGGGAGGCTCCTCACATGAACTTCATTTGGCAACCATGTTTGTTCTATAGTCACTGGTGTGTTGGGGGCACTTGGAGAAGAAGTCAGCCTGACCAGGGGCAGTGGGGCTGGGGTCCCACACTGTAGAAAGAGCTCCAGTGTCTGCATAGTGCCTTCTTCCTCCCCATTTCTTCTGTGTGGTTGCCCTGGACCACAGCTATGATTCTTCCATCATGGCACGTCGAGCTCAGAACTGTACCAGCATCTACTTCTGTCTCCTTCCCTCATCAGTAGCTATTGAGAAGCCTCTGCTTTCCTACCACAGAGCCTTGCTTAGTCTTGTGCTCTTAGGGAGGGCCCAGTGTCAGAGGATCTTGGGGACTTGTTTCTTTTCTCTGTTCCTACAGCTCTGCTGTTGCCTCTTCCTGCCTTTTCTTATACTCACTCCAATCCCCATCTCAAATGTCTGAGGAGAAAAAATGTGGGGGTGGCTGGTGGCTGGGTAGTAACAGTGGAAGTTGGCTTGAACAGGCTAAATTTAACCACTTGGATGAAACAGGCCAGTTCCTTGAAGCAGTAAGTACACAGATCTCATGTAATAGGAATAAGATTGCCAAAGTAATCCTAAATATATTTTTGAAATTAAATTTGAGGTTTAAATTTCCCCACAGGCAGGAAAATCTTCATGGTCTCAAAGGTTTTTAGATTCATCCAAGTCTTAAATCCAGGACCCAAAGTGGTGTACATAACAGAGTAGTTGTCAAGTATTACAATAAAAGCTTTTTCTCTGGTCATTTGAGGTCAGCCTGGGAAACATGGCAAAAAACCTCTCAACTATTTTTTAAAAAGGAAAGGAAAACCGTGGGCTAGGAATGTACCTTAGTAGTAGAGTGCCTGCTTAACATGGGAGAGACCCTGGGCTCAATCCCAGTGCTGAAAAGAAATCAATATGAAAACAGATTCTTATTTTTATTTTCACAAAAGGAGCCAATGATTTAAACATATGCTTCACCAAAGAAGACACACAGATGGCGACTAAGCCCATGAAAAGATTCCCAGTATCATTACTCACTGGAGAAATGCAAATTGAAACCACAGTGGCTTCATCCACATACCTACTAAAACAGCTAAGCCAAATCAACCATAATAATTTTTGACTTAGATGTAGTGTGTCTGGAACTCTCAGGGTGCTTGGCACATGTTACAGATACTGTGGAAAAGTTTACCAGTTTCTTACAAACCTAGACATATACTTATCAAACCATCTAGCAATTTCTCCCCTGTCACCCAAGGAAGACAGGTTACCTCCGTGCAAATGTTTACACCAGCCCTAGTTACAATTGTCAAAATCTAGGGACAACCCAAGCATCCTCCAGCAGGTGAAATAGGTGAACTTCAGTGTATCTGTAAGACCGAGTACAGCTTGGGAGGGAAAAGGAACGTGTTATTGATATGAGCAATGATGTGACTAATCTTGAACACATTATTATGTGAAAGGAAGCCACCCCAAGAACCCACATGCTTCATGGTTCCATTTCTGTGATGACGAAGAGATTGGAGATTGCCAAGCAGGAAGCAAGGTTGGGTGGGAAAGCAGCTGACTCCCAGAGTCAAGAGGAGGGAGTGGGGGGAAATAAAAACAATGTATCATCATCACAGCGTGTTCACTGGATTGTGCATTTGTTGAGATTTAAGGAGTTTTCACTAAAAGAGTAAATTTTGCTGTATTAAATTTTGGAAAATGAGTGTGAATTTTGACGTGACTGTTATCACTGGGTTGGGAGATCAAGTTCACGGAGTACCATTTGGTGCTGAGCTACATGGTTATAGCTCATGATATAAGCTACATGGCATGAGCTTATTGGGATACACAGGAGGCTCAAGTGTGCACAACTGAGTCACAGCCATTTAGCCACCTCCAGTCATAGCAGCACCCTTGTACCGCTCACACTCATAGGTTTCAGAGCCTGAGGATTACCCTCTGTCAGGCTGACCCTATTCTCA
This sequence comes from Sigmodon hispidus, assembly GCA_004025045.1. NCBI lineage: Eukaryota > Metazoa > Chordata > Mammalia > Rodentia > Cricetidae > Sigmodon > Sigmodon hispidus. Next base: position 83,751 of record PVIH01005747.1, on the reverse strand, counting down.
GACACAAGCAAAAGGCAGGGCTGAGGAGTCTGTTTATGATCTGGACAGGCAGAAGATGACTGAAATCTCACTCCTGGACTCTGTGCTCTGTTTCCCTGGCCAGCTGCTCATCCTTCCCTGTGTCTTAGAGTACTCAGGTCCTTCTCTCTCTATATTCTGTGGAACAGCCTTGTGAGTTCTGCCTGGACCAGGGTCTTGGTGTCTGATCTGTCAGTAGAGTCATCAGCCACATCTGGAGCCATTCCCATCTCTAAAATGGGGGCAATAACAAATTTCTTTCCTGGGGAATGCAAGGATTAAATGATGCAAGTTTTTGCAGTGCATGGCCTAGCACCTGACATAGTGACCCTGTGAGGAATATAGTGATTTTCTTGGTTCTGGCCCTTACTACATTGGTAATGCAATGACCTGTTTGCGTGCATGTTCCCTACTGCCATGGGCAGGGCACACTGTGAAGCCAGGAGCTTTGTCTTGTGGAGCTTAGTATACACAGGACCTGAGTATAAAAGATGCCCTCTGCAGTTTTTCAACTGAGTAGACAGATTCAGCTGTGACACTGGGATAGTGGTGATGCCGAAGACCCTGGCCTTCACAGAAGGCAGCCAGATCATACCTCACATAGGGTGGAGCTCACTGGCATGAGCTGCATCCATAGCCTTCCCATCCACCCTCCTCTAGGGTAGAGCCCAGGCACAGAGCTGAGTATCTCAGGATCCCCAGAAGCTCCTCTGTCCTACCCCAGTCATCCCAGGCTCACCTGTCTGTGCTCTCTTGTACAGGGACAGAGACTGAGGCATGGGGCTGGGGTGAGAACAGGATCAAAATATGAGGACTTGTCTGTCTTTCTAGCAAGACAATTATCAGGCCCAGGAAGGGCTAAAGTTAGCCTCCCTGGTGCTGGAGAATGGCAGCTGGAAGTCTCTGTTCATGGTCCTGTTTCAAGCCTATAGTTAGTGGGGAATCTGATGAGGATGCTGAGGACATTGCATTTATCAGGATATACTTTTGGGAGATGGGTTATGTCTTAAAAGATTGGACTGGGAGATTAAGGAAGGTTGAAAAGGGACAGAGGTCACTGCCTGCTCTCAGGCTCCTAAAGCTAACAATACTCACATAGAATGACGTGGATTGAGTTTAATTGGAGCACGTGGAGAAGATCCGGGGCTGGTACAGCCAAGATACATTTACAGAGGCATGTGGTGAAGAGCAGAGATGGCATGGCGACTGATGTTCCTGCTCTGTGCCAACCAGCCTGACCTTGGATATAGTGTTCAGTTCTGACAGGGATGTTTTAGGGTGGACATGTCCAGCCAGTCATGTCAGTGGATGGTAATTAGGATGAGGTGACCTAGCACTGGTTTGTGTAAACAATACGTAGATAGATTTTGCTTAGGGAGTAGAGATGTGCTGGGGTCACAATCCTTAACAGGCTCCATGTTGGAGAGTTTGGACCCATTCTATGGTCTCTGATGTAGCACTACCCTGAAGAAATTCCTGCAGGAATTGAACTGTTTTTATACATGAGCTATGTGGCAGATAACAGATGTGTGTGTGTGTGTGTGTGTGTGTGTGTGTGTGTGTGTGTATATGGTGTGTAGGTGCATGTGTTAGTTCCGAGCATGAGAGCAAGTACACACTAAGAAGGCCACACACTAGAATTTATTTAAGAGAAGAGTCCTAGGTGGGTGAAGAGGTAGAGGAGCAAGACCGAAGTCAGGGGAGAGAGAAGAAAAAGACCAGAGCACATGCTCGCAGTGGCTTTTAAGGGAAGGGGCATGCACGGGTATGCATCATGGGTCCAGGGAGGTGCTTCTGTATGCAGTGCCTGCAGGGTTTACGTGGCCATGCCCAGGGGCGTGCCTCCATGCAAGGTGCATCCCACCTGAAGCCAGGTAGGCTCAACTACGTGGAATGCCAGGAATCCTTACAGCGTGATCATGTGTGTGTATACATTTGTGTCGGCATGCATACAGGTGTCTTTCCAGCTGCTCTCCACTTCAATTTATGAGACAAGATCTCCCACTGAACTTGGTTAGCCAGTCCCAGGGATCTCTCTGCTTCTGCCTTCCCCATTCTGGTATTACCATGTTCCACAGCTGTTACAGGGATGCTGGGGGTTAAATTCACCCCCCTCCATGCTTGTGTGGCAAATACTTTTCCACCTAAGCCATCTACATAGACCCCTGGTGTTTTTTGTTTTGCTTTGTTTTTTACAGTTAACAAATGACTACAGATTGAACTTTAGACAATATAATCTTAAACTGAAGTATTAGCCCACCTGGTCAGTGACACTGTATGGGATAGCCACCCTCTAAAGCAGTGGTTCTCAGCCTGTAAGATGAGCCCCTTTGGCAAACCTCTATCACTAAAAGTATTTGTATTATGATTCATCACAGCAGCAAAATGGTGTTATAAAGTAACAATGCCAATAATTTTATGGTTGGGGTCCCCACAACATGAGAAACTGTATTAAAGGGTTGCAGCATTAGGAAGATTGGGAACCACTGTTCTACAGGACAAATGTAAGAATAGACCAGGGATCAACTATTTTTTCTAAAAACTATGTTAGCAGATATATTTGTCTCACGCCTGTCTCCAAGTCTTCAAAAGCAATATACATAAAGATAAATGAACATGACCAAGCACTAGTAAAGCTATCCATGGACACCAAGGTTTGAATTTAGCATATTTTTTACATGGTACAAAACAATACTTTTCTTTTAATGATATTTTTCAACTCTTTAAAAAGTGTGAGAGTGGGTGGAAGGCTGGCCTGTAGGCTGTGGCTCACTGCTTTGACCTTGGCTATGGGCGGTTGCTTTAGGGAGAATCATAGGTCAGTCCAGTAAGATGATGCTCAGCTTGATGGAGCCAGCAGCAGAATGATCATCCTGAGAAGCCCTCGCTAGATAACCAACTATCCATCAACCTCTTGGCATAAGTTATGCTAGTGTGGTCCTCTAATTCTGTAGACAGGTTGAAGTTAGGGGACTGCGGATGCTGTGAATACACTGCTTTGCAGAGTAAAGTTACCCACTCTCACTTGGTTCTTAGTCTTGGCCACATGAGGCTGGGTTAGCAGCTTTCTGGTGCTAAGCTGGCCTTCTTGTTTCATTATTTCTTCCACATATTCAGGGTTCCCTGAAATGTGATGCTCTGTAGGTATGGTAGTCATCTTTTCCCTACTGTGACAAAATACTTGAGACAAACAACTTATAAGGAAGAAAGGTTTGGATTAACTCCTGGTGCCTTCAAGTGCTTCAGCTCATGGTTTGTTGGCATTATCACGATTTTGGGCCTGTGCTCAGGCAGACCATCATGGAAAGGGAACCACATGGTAAAGGAAGCCTGTTCACCTCTACACTGTGAAGTGGCCAGGAAGGAAAAGAAAGCAAAATAAAGTAATAAAACTAAAAAAGGTCTTAACTTCATTTGTGCTCCAATCCTTAACAGTTTTTACTATCCAATATAGCAATGGGCCGGGATGTAGCTCAATTGGGAGAGTGTTTGTCTGTTGTGGAGCTCTGAGTTACATCCCCAGCACCACATGAGTGTAGGAATACACACATGTGATCTCAGAATTTAGGAGATAGAGGCAGGAGAATGAGAAGTTCAAGGTCATCCTCAGATCTATAGTATGTTTGAAGCCAGCCCAGCATACATGGACCCCTGTCTCAAATAAACAAAAATACTCTACTCATCCAAACCACCCACTTGCCTACCCACCCACCCACCCAAACAATGTAACAACTAAAATGAGTCTCATGGCTGGGTAGCAACAACTTAACACATGGGCCTTCAAATAATATTCAAGATTCAAACTATCGCTTTGAAGAGGCTTTGCTGAGAATACCCAAAGCCTCCCCCAGAAAGGAGAGTCCCTCCGTCAAACATTTATGTTTTGTGCCATTTAGGCCCCTGTAGCAGACAGGTTGGCTGAGTCTTGAGAGCCTTTACCCTCATTTAGTTCCTTCTGTGGATGGGACATGCATGATCCTCTGGTGGCAGCAGGTCCCCTTCCTACCCCCTCCTCTGACGAATGAGGAACTATAGCTCCGCAGGGAGCTTGGAGTCTCTATCTGATGAGCCTCCAGAGGCTGCAGGGGTTGGCCGGGACTGCCTGGGGCTGCTGAGCTAGTCCTTGGCCATTTAGAGATGTGATGGTTTCTCATTGTGGCAGCTTAGCTTCCATTTCTTTCCTTCCTTTTCTTTGACTTCTCTACTTACAGTTGGCATTTCTGCCAAACAAACAAACAAATAGATAAATAAACAAACTGCAATGCCTGTCAGGGAAGATGCTAAAAGTGATTGGTTAGAAGTTTTACATTTTTATGCCTTTGCCAAACTTAGCTCCATAGTGTTTTTACATCTTTGTACAGGCTGCGTAAGAAATAGAAAACATTTTTTGAATAAGTTACTTGGGAAGTTTCAAAGCAAAAATCATAGACAGAAGACAACAAACCCCATGTGCCCATTGCCATTGGCCAGCTCCTGGCCAGCTTTGTGTGGTCCCACCCTGTCCTTCCTCCTACAGTGTCTGGGGGCAGAGCTTCAGGAAGGTTTTGGTAGTGGCACTGACCACATGTGCAGTATCTGATTGTGTGTGTTCCCTTTCAGATTATCGCCTTTGATGAGTTAAGGACGGATTTTAAGAGTCCCATAGATCAGTGCAACCCTGTCCATGCGGTAAGTAGTGGTGCTGGTGGTGGGCAGGGCGTGTTCCCAAAAGTCTCTGACCTCGTGAAGGACAGTGGAGGTGCTGTCCTGATCCTGCCTCTATTCCTTGCTGATCGTTGCAACAGAGCCTCCTTGTTGAGGTCAGATAAGCTCTTGCAATACTTTGCAATAACTGGAAGTGTGGCATTTCCAGTTAACTCAGGGAGAATCTGTTGCACTGTGGTGCTCAGTCCTCAAAGCCTGGTGTCAGCGATTTTTGGATCCTTGTCTATGACCATAGACAAAGGCTTTGTGTTGGCCAGCATGTCTACAGAGTGTGCAAGTACCATGTATGGACCTCTTGCTCCTTAGGAAGTAGTCAGTGGTTGGGTTTCTCATGGAGGGTGGACAATGAATGCAGCACCAGGTTCAGCCCCATTATCTGGTGGGCTTTCATCTCTGCTGCCTGTGGCTTGCAGTCACCTTGTTGTGTACCAGGAAATCTGGTACAGCCTGGTTGATGAGCTCTGGGTTCTGTTTCTGATTTCAGGTCTGGAACTCAGCTCTGCCCATCTCCAAAGATGTCTTCTGACCATCAACTCAAGTTGTTTCTTGAAAAGACTTGGCTTTATAATATCTAAGCCCTGCTTGGACCCAACAGCCTTTGATTCTATAAAACAGAGCCAAACTCTTTCAAAGTCAGCTATAAAAAGCAAACTGGCTTAGTTGGAAGTACCCTTAAGAATCTTTTGAAAGCTTCATGTATTTCATAAAAGTTGTAATTTTTAAAACCCACTTTATTCTCCTCTACCAACCTTACCATCCACCTGTGAAATTTGGCTCTGCCAGGCCTGAATGGTTTTGCCTAGAGGCTCATGTCTTTCTGGACACTGAGTTGGTTCCAACAGCACACACCTGCTCATCAGTACCCATAAGTGCTTGAAGCCAAGCATATTAATTTCTAAATGCCAGGAAGTCAGGAGCCAAAGCTCCCTCCTCCAGCTTATCTGGAGTTCTCTGGTTAGGCTCCCAAGCAGAGTAAGTGCAGAAGTTTATCTTGTTTCCATCATGCCAGGTCTATGGCAGGTTGTAGGGACCCGTTGAAACCTGGAAATGCTTTTGTGGAGTCTGTTTTTGGCTTATCAGAGCAAGTCCTTTATTTAGGCACCAAGTTAGGACTTGCATACAGCCCACCCCTTGGGGGGAGATGGGTACTTCTGGAAAAAGAAAGTGCAGAAATAGTCGTCACTAGGTAGCATCAATAGAAATGGATACTGAAGGATGAAGTTGTACATCTTCTCTTTCTTTCTCTTCCAATGATTCTGGGGTGCAGTTCAAGCCTTTGCATACAAATGAGACAAGCATTTTACCACTGAACTACATCCCAGCTCTATTTTTTTTTTTGTAAACTCCTATTATAGCAACATTTCTAATTAGTTATCAGATTAATTAAGGGGCTGAGTTCTGTGAAGCCCAGACATGAACAAACCTGAGGTGCCCCTGGGGAAGAAGGATTAAAAACAAAATCAAAAAATCCTAAAAGCTGTAATTGGGAGAGCATGTAGACATGATATGATTTTCCCTATAGTCAGGACATTATTTGCCAGCAGGGAATGAAATGTATCAGCCACTTCACTTAACTGTCTCCAGTGCTTTGGCCTCCTTGAAACCTACAGAGAGAGCAGCATTCAGGCTCTGAGATTTACAAACTTGCCTCACTGGTTGACAATTCTGGCCCTAGAGAAACTTGGGCCCCAACAACTTCATTATGGTGCAATGCATTTCTTGATGAGGGCACGAGATTCCCTTTGCAATTTTTTCTTTTCCCCCCTTTTCTTATGGTAGGCATGGAACTCAGTTCTTTGGGCATGCTAGGGAAACCCTCTCCCACAGAGCTACAAGTCATGCTTCATAGATTTAAGATGCCCCAAAGCTTCAAAGGTTGGTGAAAGCTTTGGTGGACCTCTTACAGAAGCAGGAGGGTTCTCTTCCCATCCTCCACCCACACTGGGAAGTCTCTGTCCCAGGGAGGGACAGCATTTCCCCACAGGGCTTGCTTGAGTTGTGTGTCTCTTGCTTGTGTGTGTTTATGAACTCCCTCACGTATGTAAATTGTCTTCGCTGCTGTGGGTGATAACTCCTCCAGATGTGGCTCCTTCCTCTGGCTTTATGGGTTGTACAGAGATCACTGTATTTATGATTCGATGAGGGAAACTGAAGTGTCCCAGCCTCCTGTCCTCTCCTGATCCACAAGGCAGCCATTACCATTATGTCTACAACAACCAAAATAACATCTTTCATTGGACGGTCTTGACTTCTAGAAAAGTCATAGCCCAGGGCACAGTTGGTAGCCTGACTCCAGGGAGAGTTTGCTTCTTCCAAGTACATCATAGAAAAGGCAAAGCAAGATAGAATCAATCCACTAATTAGGATACAGTCGTGTTGCTCTTAGAGACCCAGTGAGGTGTCCTGTGCCTGAGATATGCAGTGGGGTATGGTACCCACTCTGCATCCAGACTGCCCACTGTGGATGCAGACTTTGACTACAGGAAAATGAATGCTGGGTGGAAAAAGAAGAATGTCTACTTCTGCTAGAAGCGTTCTTTTTAAAATTAGGTACATTATGTGTGTACATACTCATGTGTGTGCACAGGTTTGTGTTAATACCAGAAGTTGATGTCATGTGTCTTCCTCTGTTTTTCTGCACAGTTTTATTTTTTTGCTTGTTTTGTTTTGCTTCTTAAGGTGGGTTCTGTTATAGGGCTGGGAAGATGGGTCAGTAGTAAACATTCTGCACTGTTCTCACAGAGGACCTGAGTTTGGTTTCTAGTACCCACATAGGTTGTAACTCTAGCTATAGGGAATCTGATGCCCTCTTCTGGGCTCTGTGGATACCCACACTCATGTGTATATACCCATTCTTACACACACACACACACACACACACACACACACACACCCCACATTCAATTAAATCATTATTATAATAATAGACAGGGTCTCTCAATGAATCTGGAAGTCTCAGATTTGGTTGGACTGGCAGATGAGCAAGTCCCAGGGGTCCTCTTGCTTCTGCCTCCCCAGCACTGAGATTATAGATGCTTGCCATTACAGCTGGCTCATTACATGGGTTCTGGGATTTGAACTCAGGTCCTCATGCCTGCAGTGGCAAACAATTTCCCCACTGAGTCATCACTCGAGTTTTTCAGGGTGAATCTCCACCAGGTATGGTGGCTCATGCCAGTAAAACCAGCACTTGGGAGGGTGACACAAGAGGAGTGCCATGAGTTTGAGGCCAACCTAGGTTACATAGTGAGTTCCAAGATAACCTATGCTACAGAGTAAGACCCTGTCTCAAAAATAAACTAACAAACAAAACCCCCAAAACACATATACACAGAATAAAAGAACAGAAAGCCAGTGGCTCCGATAAGGTAGACTTTGCTGGAAAGAGGCACTAGCATGTGCCTAGGTTGTGTTTCTGGTGGGTTCTGCTTCCTCTGCTGGGGTAGACTATGTTTTTTCCATACTCTCAGCCACCCTTAACTTCCTGTTTCCTTTCTTTTCTGCACATCTCAGAGGGAGCGGCTGAGGAACATTGAACGCATCTGCTTCCTTCTGAGAAAGGTCAGAGGGGTCCTCTGGGTGGATGGAGTGGGGGTCAAGCAAAAGGAGTCATCATGGGAATGGCAGCAGGGGGGGCATGCTGGGAGCAGGCCTTGTCTCTTTGGAAACCTTCAGAGGAAAGAGGAACTAATTACAGGAGGTGACCTTCAGTCGGGTGTCAGCAAGACACTGGCTGTACCCAGAGGCTCTCTGGTTGGAGTTGCAAGGTGTCCCTTTTCTGTATGATGATCGATCGTGGCCATTAAACTTCTGCCACCTCCTGGTCTTTGTTTCTGTCTGTGCTGCGCTCAGGATTTTAATGGCATTCTTGATGAAAGGAAGTTTTTAATTAGATACTGGGGGTCCTAAGGTTTGAACCTGTCCCTCAGCTTTACAGTTTGGTCTTTTGGCAGGATCACTGGGTGTGCTGGAAGGGTGGGATAGGACAGTGCTGTCAAAGGGGCCAGTAGACCACAGTTGCCCAACCTTCTTCTGGAAGTGTGTGTGTATGTGTGTGTGTGTTAATGTGTATATGTTTGTGTATGTGAATGTGTACGTGTTTGTGTGTGTGTATGTATGTGTGAATGTGTATGTGTTTGTGTGTGAATGTGTATGTGTTTGTGTGTGTGCATGTGTATGTGTGTGTGCATGTGTATATGTGTGTGAATGTGTGTGTGTGTGTGTGTGTGTGTGTATGCACGCACGTGTGTGTGCACCACCCAGGCTGGGTGTTTGGCATTGTCTGTTCAGACTCTTCTCTTCACCAGTTAGGAAAGTGAGTCAGCAGAGCTTAGAGGAGAGGTGAAATAATTTATTTCACTCAGGGGTGAAATAATCAAGGTCCATGGCCTTGAGCCAATGACTGTCCCCAACCTCAGTATACGGCAGAGGGCACTGGCCACAGGAAAGCCATGGTCTGCTCAAATACAGCCTTTGGCAAAACAAAGCACCCCACCAACAATGATGTAGGGAAAGAGTTTTACAAAGCTTTAAGTTCTTTCCTGTTTTTCACTGGAGGAAGCCGAATCTAGATGCCCATCATTTCTCTAGTTAATAACTTGCCCTTTAATGTTTTCTTCAAAACCTAGTATGTTAGAATGCTGCATCTTATTTGTCTCAGCAGGGATGCATGCTCAGATGAGAGCATGCATCTGATAATACCAGTGATCCAAGAAGTAAAGAATGATTAAGAAAATAGCATATAATTTGCATTAAAAATGTGCAAATTACTTCCTAGATAATATCACAGACACCAGTAACCCACTCTGGTCATCAATTCCATGTTTTCTGGTTTGGTTTTTAAGATAATGCCTAAGTGATAGATGCCCAAGGAAGACAAAAATTAAATTACTGTTTTTCAGACTCCAAAAGTTGCCACCTTCCCATCCCGAGTGCATCAGCTTGTGTTCTCTGGCAGATGATCACCCATATTCATGTCCCTTAGCCTTACTCAGCCTTCTGTTGCCTGATAGAAGACTGGCCACAGGAGGCAATGGTGGACGGTTGCCCTATTAAGGTCCTGCTGACTACAGTCTTATTTTCTAGGCTTTTCCAAGGTCAGAGTGATGATGTGAAGTAAGCTATCTAGGACTTAGCTTTGACATATGCAAATCTGTATGTGGTTTGCATCTGCCCCTCTAAGCAGTGGACAGAAGCAGTTTACTCAGGAAATATTGTATTCCAAGTGTCTTTTCCTTACCCCTTCCTTTCTGGCTGCTGTGTCTGTTGCTAGTTAGACCCAATCACTCACTATGGTAGGCATCTCCAGGGAAGACAGTCCAAGACAGACATCAGAGAGCAGGAACACTGAGCTGACAGGCTCAAGCACAGTAGCTATGTTAGGTCATTCCCGTGCAGCATCATGGTTCTCTGGCTTCATGGGGCTAACAAGACAGATGCCAGTCAAGCACCTGCCACTTTATTTCTCCCAGGAGTCCCCCTTCTGCGGCATCCTCTTGCCCCAAGCCTGGCTTTCAGCTTAAGATGCTGCTATGTACTCTTGGCTGTTGTGTCTGCCTGTCCTGGGTACCCAAGACGGTTTTCATTGATGTCAGATGATTTCTTTCTGAGTGTAATTTCAAGTTGTTGAGACTTCTGCATCTGGCCGTTGGGAACTTACTATAGTTCACTTCTCTTTTTTTTTGTTAATTTTGTAGCTCTCTAGGCCATTCTCACAGATATGCTTAAGTGTACTATGCACAAGGCCTGTCCCTGCTTCTAGGATGCTCGGGGAGGTCAGTGATTTGAATTGATCATCAGATATGTTAACAGCGAATGCAAAGCAGCGTGTAGCCCATTGAAGATGCTCATTCTGTGTTTAATAAATTAATAATAGCTATTTTGGTCCCTCTTGTTATGAGTGCTGTCATAGTCTTCATTTTGGGGGTACCAAATATCTACAATATACTGACCTTGCCCCTTAGAAATGGCATTTACTTATTTATTTTATTTACCATTTTTTTTTTTTGTGACAGGGTCTCATGTAGCTTAGGCTGGTCTTGAATTCATGATGTAGCAAAGGCTGGCTTTGAATTCCTCATCCTCCTGCCTCCACATTGCCAGTGCTGGGATTGCAGGTGTTTGCCACCATGCCCAGATTGCCCATGTTTTAAAATAAAAGCTAACTCCATGTCATACTCATTTTCAACTCAGAAGACTTTTAACTTGTAGCTTCTCTAGTCCAACTCATTTCCTCCGAGTTCCTATTTCCTGCCATCTCTGCAGTTAGTATTTAGCCCCACCTCCCATTGTCTTCTCCAGCCAATCACAATTTCTTTAGATTAAAGGATGGAGGTTGTCTTAGTCACTGTTCTTTTGCTGTGAAGAGACACCATGACTAAGGCAATTCTTATGAAATAAAGCATCTGATTGAGGCCTGGCTTACAGTTTTAGGGGTTTAGTCCGTTATAATTGAGGCGAGTATGGTGGCAGGCAGGCAGATGCTGGAGCAGTAGCTGAGAGCTATATCCTGATCTGGAAAGAGAGGGCAGAGAGGGAGAGAGGGACAGAGGGAGGGAGGGAGGGAGGGAAGGAGGGAGAGAGGGAAGGAGGGAGGGAGCTATCTGTCATTCAGAGCCAACCCCCAGTGACACTTCCTTTAACAGGGACACACTTTCTTATCCTTTCAAATAGTGCCACTCCCTGGTAACTAAACATTCAAGTATATGAGCCTACAGGGCTACCCTCAGCATTTGTGTGACCTGTGGGGTATGGCTCAGATAACCCCCCTCTTTTTTTTTCAGGAGAGTAACACTAGGTATTGAACACTGGGCCTCATGCATGCTAGGCAAGAGCTCTACCATTGAGCTACACCCCCAGGCCTCAGGGTAACTCCTAAATGAGAGACCAATAACAATTCATTCTCATGGCATTATTCTGAGAACTAAATTAGATAATACACACATGCAGTTCACATATACTTAACACCTACGAAATGTCATTGTTAGTGACCTGTCCCTCACCCCTAAAATCCTTTATGGCATTTCCATGGGCACACAGGTTGAGATGATGCTTTGGCTAGTGACATCTTCTCATCATCTTAGGTAAGTATCATTTGATATTTTGGAGACAAGGTTGTGAATAAAAGTGGTCTAGCCTGGGCCCCTCCCTCCCATTGTTCATGTTTCAAATGGGCTACGCTCAGATTCCCAAGCTATGGACATGTTAGGGACAGCATGAAAGCCCCATGGATCTAGTTAGCGTCATCACCTTCTGGGAATTGTACCTTCCAAGAAATTTCTTGGAACTAGCCTCCCAAATAGCCCAGGATGTGATGCATTCCAGGAGCTGATTGCTGCCGAGCCACCTCCTTGGCCTTCTTGTTGCAAAGTGGATCCATTTTTAGCTCTGTAATTATCAGAAAATATGTTCTGATAATTGAACTGCGGGGTGCTGGTGTTGACTTGTGATTATGATTCATGTTCTGTGGCTCCTGTGCGACTCTCTCTACCTGGTGTGTAGAAGGCTCTCTGGGCTGTTGTTCACTCTAGGAGACACATCGTGGAAGGTTTGGTGGCAGCTCCAGGCACACACAGGCTTCTCCTAGCGGGCAGACTGGGGAGGGAGAGCCTGCTGCATCTGTGAGTTCAGAGTGGTCTTAGGGAAGGGCTTAAGTGTGAACCAAAGAGTTGGGATGAGAATAAAGAGGGGCTGCCTTTATGGAAGCGATCCCCAGGCCTCAGATTTGGTAGTTCTGGGGTTCCTTTAGCTATTAGAAGGGTGAGGGTTGTGAGTTTGGTTGATCTTGACCAAGGTGAGGGACTTAGCATCTGTTTTGCTGACCAACCCTGGGATCCTTCTTCATGCACTAGGTTCTCTAAGAGTATGTCTGGTTCCACAGCAGGTTTCCTGGTGTTGGTAGATGGAATCAGCTCTTGGGCACAGACAACCTCCACTTCCCTCTTGAGAATTCTCATTGAGATGTGGAAAAGTGGGTGGGGTTTGTAGAGGTTGTGGAGCTGATTTCAGTGGAATGATTGGAAGAGATGGATGCTTTCATTGGTCCAACACTGGACCAATCAGAGGCAGGAACACTACAGGAGCACCCTGGTCCAAGCTTTCCCTCTGTCACAGGGAAGAGTCCAGGTATCAAATAAAGCTGACAGTACCAGTTGAATCTATTGCAGAAATTCCATGATGTGGCTCCAAAAGCAGCCATTTTCCAAGTGGAAGTCACTTTTGCTAAATGAGAAGGCCCTCTAGTCTCAATTTGCCACACACATGGGCACACAGACACATATACTATGTCCAGGGCTGGCTTTGCTTCATGTAAAAGAAAAGGTAAAAATTCCAAGAATCAGATAGCAGAGTATTCAAACAAAGAGGTTCTTCTCTGAGCTCCATGTCCTGTGCCACCACATGGGCCACATGTCCCTGCAGTGGGCTCCACCCATGTCCATGGTTTATCTTCTCTCTATTGAAGATGGGCTTCTTTACAGGACCAGATCTGTTCATGAGGATATGGCTAGATGTTTATACATGCTCAGGCTTTGAGAACCACTGGGAAACATCCCCTCTCTCTGTAAGTTTTGACACCTCCAAGGCCGGCCCAGTGCTGTGAAGAGAATGAGACCCCGAGGAAGCCAACCGAGCTATCTGTCATTCAGAACCAAGCCCACTAGATCCCACAAGCTTACCTACCTATTAGATGTGCAAGCAAACATAAATTATTCTGATTTTTAAGTAACCAAATTTTAGAATGATTTATTATATAATACTATTACTCCAATAGCTATATTAGTCAGCTTTCTCTCACTGTACTGGAATCCCTGAGGCAATCCACATCTAAAAGGGAGGGTTATTTTGGCTCACACTTTCCGGAGTCACATGACCTCATGTAACCTCTGGCATTATGTAAGTGCATCATGGCAGGAGTACATGGTAGAAAAAACTGCTCACCCCACGAACTACAAAACGGAGGAAAAAGAAGGGTTTGGGGGTTCCTCAGTTCTTTTTGAGGAAGCATCCATAGTGACCTAAGAGCCTTCTACTAGGTTCTATCCCTCACAAGATCCACCACCTCCAATAGTACCACTCAGCTGGCACACAGGCCCTGGGTGAGGATAGTGGAGATACACGAGAGAGAATTAGCCGGTGGACGCTGTATGCATGTGTCCTTCGTAATAGGGAAATCTTGTAACCATTTATTATTATCATTGTTGTTGTTGTTTGTGTATGATGTGTATGCAGGTGTGCCACAGCACACATGTGGACCAGAGTATAGCTTTGTGGGGGAGTCATCCTTTTCTTCTTCATTCATGTTGTTCTGGAGGTTGATCTCAGGTCATCAGGTTCGTGTGTCAAGTTCTTTATGCTCTGGACAATCTTTCCACCCCAAATTTCTTCTTTAAAAAAATACCTTTCTTTTGAAAGTGATTTCAAAAGTGCCAGAGTTTACCCCATTACTGATTCCACACATTTTCAGATAGGTGGTTTTGAATCTGTCCAGTTTCTCTGACTACAGACAGTGACTAAATTCTCAGTATATCTATAAGTCAGAACCTCGAGAAAGATCCACATTGTTTTGGTGCATAGTATTTATTGTGCACTGCCTAGTGGGCGATTGGTAAGGATGCATCTTCCCTCTGAGCACAGGCTCTCTCTGCCATAGGAGCTGACTTGGCTTCAAGTCTTTTTTGCTATCAATACTGTCTTCTTGCAGGTCACCCTGGGGTGGGGTGTGGATGAGATGTTTTAATTTTAGAACATAATGCAGGTAACAGGGGCACATAAACTCAGAGGTCTCATGTGGAATGCCTCAGATAGGCCATCTATAATGTAGATAAGATCTCCAGACCAGAAATATCCATGGCTTGGGGATTTCTAAGGTGGATAAGTGGCAGTAGCTACTCTGTCTTTAAAGGTATTAACTCATCAAATCCCCAGAACAACCCTGTGAAGTAGTAGGTGCCATGAGCCCCACTGGACAGATAGAGAAATTGAGGCCTGTGGGTCTTCTAGTCCCTCAGTGAAATCAGGGGCGTGTTCATTTGAACAGAGTCCAAAGTCTGAATCTGTATATTGTCGGGAATGTCCTTAGTTTGCTCAAAATGTAACCCATAAGGGCCATCTCTACAAGATTCAGCTCATCTGTTTTAAAGGGAAGACATGAATCCTGAGAGCCACACAGGGCCTGGGGGATCTTTCCTAATACCATTTAACTTCCTGGTGGGATGGTTCACCCTGAAGGGAATGCTTAAAGAAAAGTAAAAATATCCTGGAACAAAACTTGTAAGTAGTACCGACACCATGTCTCATGAATAATTTATCTTCAGGGACTCTCTGTGGCAAACTCCTTGTGAGTCAGAGGGAGAGACAGAACATTTTACTCATCACGTAAACAGTGCTGTCATGAGGTCCCTGAGCCAGAAGCTGGAGGCACAAGGCCTGGATCTGTCCTTACCTCACTCTTCCCAGAGAGCTACAGAGTCACACAGGCCCTACAGCCATATCTATGACACACATGTTGACACTGGCTTTTCAGTGGATTCTAGACAGCTGCCTGCTACTTACAGGCCAGTTTGCTATGACCATCAAAATAAAGAACCAAGTCAGTATACTTTAGCCGCCATTTTTATTTCTGTTGAATCCATGGGGCATGTGCTGGGCTCTGTGGTCTTTGTGAAGCATGGCAGGGAGGGAGCAGTTTTGTCTTCCTGAAGCTTCTTTAAATCTCTGGAAGCCCACAGGCCATTTGATCCTCACCATTGGTCACTCCTGGGCTGGTTGGCTCTTCTCCACATTTCATCTCCCCACCCCACCGGGGTTCATCATTGAAGCATCAGCTGGAAGTAGCAATGTGTGAATGTTTCTTCAAAGTTTAGGTCTACATAAAACCTACTAGCATTTCATTTCCTGGAACTCATCTTGGGACCAAGTCAGGGACAGACTGGAAGAGGCAAAATCACAGGTCAAAGGATCAATGTACTTCAGTGAGCCCGTGGTGCTTTTTGTAGAAATCATGTGTTGGCATAGTATCTGGAAGGAGCAAATGCCAGAGCCTCGTGTTAGTGGAATTGGTGGTTCCTAAAGTACTCTACGGAGACATTTTGATACATATCTTTCTGGATGAACAGCATCCAGAAAGTTCTAATCCAATATGTCTTAAGAGGGTTCTGATATCTGCGCTCTTTTCAGACCCCCCCCCCCAACCCCGGGTACACAGAGTAGAAAAGCTTGGTGGGGAATACCTGATGATTAGATGGAGGGAGGATGTGCCAGTCATTCATAAACAGTCACCAAAATGGTACCCAGGGCATATGGGTGAGATTAGTTGAAGGATAATGGAAACATTAGCAACCCAAAGAATCTGACAGTCTACAAGCAGGTGTGGCTCACTACTGACTTCAGTGGAAACGGTCCAGGATATACATATACATACATATATATATATAAATGCACATCCACATCCACATAGGTTTTTACTGAAGGTCCTAGCATCCTCCATGATCCTGGCAGGTCAGGTCAGGTCCAGTAGGTTTGTGGAAGGGCTTTGATCTGTGCTGAATCTTCAGAGTGGCTGATGAGTCGGTTAAGTCTCAGGTGACAGAAGTCTCCTGACTGGCACATTTGCCCCCAGAGCCCCTGCTCTCCCCACACCGTACTGTCTCATGATTGTCTGTCCACAACAGCTATCATTTTAAAAACCTTTGCAGTATTTTTCTATTTCTACCCTAGTTCTAGGCTTTGGGGACCAAGGCAGATAATGATGCTCAATCAAGTGCCATAGTCAGGAAAGCAGGCAGCTGGCCAGTGTTGTGCCTTCATGAGGAAACAGGTCCCCACAGCCTGGCCCACGAAGAATGAAGATATAGAGACATTTGTTCTTAATGCTGTGAGAGACATTAGATCACTCACCAGTCTTCTAGGGATAATTTGGGTTTTTGTAATCTTATCATTTTCATTAGTGTAAAATAAACCTTCAGTTATTTATTGCAGGACCTGTGATATGGAGACATGGGTTGGCTGTAAGGGGCCCAATATAACTGGGGCTGAGACATAGTGAAACTCATTCTGGAAGAAACCCATCCAGGCCCACAGAGTAATCTGTCTCCCAAGAGTATCTAGAGATACAGATTCCTCTCCTCTTTGTATTCTGAAACAGTATTTTCTTGCCCAGGTGGCTCAGGAAAGGTTCACTCCATGACCTTGTTCAAGCAGCAGGATGAAGGGCCGTTTCCTTGAAGGACACAACTCAGAAGTTAATGCTCTGCTTCTCCTTGACACATTGGCCAGATTTTATGCAATGGCCACCTGTCTTTATTTGGGGAGACTGTGTGCTCAGTAGAAATGGGGAGTGGATATTAGGAGACAGCTTCTAGCCTGGGAGCTTTCCTCCATCTCCATAGCTGCTGATGAGATGTCAGGGCAGTGGGTGGGGTGAGATGAAGTACTACAGGTTGAGTGAAGTTGGATGGTACCAGAGATGGTTGAGGTGGGGTGGAAGGGGTGGGGCAGTGGTGGGGGGTGGGGGGCGGGAGACTAAGAAGGCCTAGTGATAGTCTTGATGGAGCTAGTGAGCACCAAGCTGGATTTATCTATCCATTTGTAATCTATTCAGAGACGACTCAGTTCGTGGTCCTGAATTGTGTACTGAGATCTATAAGTGCCAGTGGGGCCTCACGAAAGTGTGTGTGTGTGTGTGTTTGTAGGGAGGGGTGCTGTTGTGAAGACCTCTTTAAACTAGTTAATAGAGAGCTTGCTTTTTCTCTTCATTCTTTCCCAGAATCCCTCAAAGCCTTGACCACACAAAACCTTATATTGTGATACCTTGCATATGTATTTTACACACTTATATTCTGGAATGCAATGATCACCTTCAGTCTCTTTCTTTACCTCCTGTAGTACCCAGCAGGGATTCTATTTATGTTAATTCATTAAATGGATTAGTGGATGGATTAGTGGCTCTGAGTGCAGCTACCACATACTGCCATGGATGATGATTTCCATTATTCATGAGGCAAAAAGCTTGCCAGGAAGCATGAGACTGAGACTTGTGGAGGAGACCAGAGAGTCCCAGGGCAGGTTAGACATGCTTTGTTAGGAGAGCAGGCTCTCACTGCCCAGTGGGTGAGCATTGTAATGGACACACTAGTACTCTGGCTTCCAACCTCTCCTATGCATTCAAATTGACCAGGAAGCTTAAAAAATAGGCTGCCTGGCCCCACCCCATGGTTTCTAGTTTAGTTGATCTGGAGCCCAGTTTAGGCCTTTGGTTGTTAGCAGCTCCCTAGGTGACTCTAATGGGCAGTCAGGCAGTGAGCCACTGAATTGGGAGGGAAGCCACACTTTAGTAATGCAGGTAGGGAGGCTTTTCTACTCTCCACCGTCCCCAGGGTATGATTTAGAGAGCCATAATTTTCTAAACGGCACTAGAATAAAAGCAATAATTTGCCAACGGGTGCCCAAGTAGATTGGAGGCATTGGGCTCCTAACTTGCGAAGTGATGGCAGCCCTGCAGAGTGACTCATCTCAGTCCTCAGACAACTTGTTTTTCTTGGTACAAACTTTGTTTGTAGATGTTCCCTCTCCCAAGATGTAGTAAGAGTTAAAATTCTGCTTTTCAACTCCTGACATGCTCACCCTTCTAGGCCCTCATTCTAGCCCCTTTCCAAACTGCTGAAGGAGCAGGAAACATTTATGAGCTATGTTTCTAGGTCACAAAGTGGGCCAGTGCTACCAAATCCAATGGCCTCTTGAGCAGCAGCACGTCCCCATCTCTGCCACTCTCCAAAGCTAAACCCAGCAGCATTTACACCTAGGCAGGAGCAACAGAGAGCCTCTGGCTACAGATGGAAATTCCCGTGGGCTCCCACCTTAAGGAGGCTGACTGGCTTGCTCCAGATGTGTCTTTAACCTATGAAGAAGCCACATCTCTGAGCTGCCATGCTGGCTGCCTTTATAACATCTATGGGGCTTGGGATTCTTGCAGCAATTTGGATCAATGGTCCTTCTCCAATTCCCAGTTTCATTGGCCCTTGTCTCTAAGCTGTCTCTATGGCACAGACAATTATATAACACATGGAGTTTTGTTTCATTGGGCTAAGACTGCAATAAACTAGGAAAATGCCCCAAATAAGTTAAATGCAAAATACCAGTACCATTATTACAAGGATACAGAAAACCCACAGGGTTTCCTTTCTGTGTCTGCCAAGAGGTCAAAGCCATGATGGAATGCTGGACAATGTGCAGCAGTTACAGCACAGGAAGGTAGGCAGGGACAGGAAGAACAGCTTCACTGTGATACTCTCAGCAATGTTATCTCTACCATTACGATTCAGAGCTCCAATGGAAGGTAGCGACACCACAGTGTCCTGGTGGGAACCAAATAAAAGAGTTTGTCAGGAAGGTTCCTGCTATGGGGGACACACAGATCCAATCCTCTCAGCGAGATGGCATCTGAGAGACTCTGCAGAATTCTTTAATACCTGTGGTATTAAATACGTTGTGGAACTTCATGGGGTTTCGGTAGAGACCATGCCAGCTGTTAACAGAATGCTAAGCAAGAATAAAGGACATTGAGATGATTTTTCAGTTGCTGATAAAGGATTTCAAACATAGGTATTCCAGGCCTTGGTGTGGCAGGTCAGAAGGTACACAACTTTTAATCAATAGTCTTTAAGGTTAGTGCTGTAATTAGAATTCGTGTTGTGACCAAGCACTTGACAGAAACTATGTAAGAAAGGAAAGATGTGTTTTGTTCACGGTTCTGGAGGCTTCAGTCCTTCATGGCAGGGAGGACATGACAACGCTACACTCTCATCCTGGTGACTTGGAAGTCAAGAGTCCCAACAGAAAAAGGACACGCCCTTAGTAGCCTCAGTTTCTCCAACCAGCCTTACTTCCCACAGCTCTACCACCTCCCTGCAGTCTCCTCGCATTCTGAATAGTTTAACTGATTAGACCAGGGTCCTCCTAACACATTGGCCTCTGGAATCACCTGTGTAGACATACCCAACAGTCTTTTTTACTGCTCCATTGGGTATTTTTTGATCCAGTCAAGGTGAAAATCAAAATTAACCATCACAGCCAGTGAGAAAAATAGATGTGTAGGATTAATTCACTGCCTGATACAGCACATGGCCAGTTAGGCTTCTGTGTCTGAATGCCAGACTGCGTTATGTCACTGAGTGACGTAAGCTCAGTGCCGGATCTGCTGTAGAGCATTTCTTTTCCTCTCTTGTCTTGTGAGCTGGAGATTGAAAGCTGAAGCTCAGAGGGCTCAGGGGAGTATCTGGGCTCTGTCAGGAGTCACTGCGGGATCTGCTGCTGCCTCCCAGACCTCTGTCCTTCTCAGCACACCTTACATTTACACTCACAGATTAAAGAAATCACACTACATTTTAGAGACACTTTCACGCCTTCAAGTGTTGCAAAGCATGCTTGGTGCCCTTCACATTTATGTGTCTGTGGGATACACCATTCATCGTAGTCCTGTGTGCCTCAGTTTTTCCCCTGTGACTATTCCCATCAATTGACTTGTGGCCTCAAAGTCAAAACTAGGTTATGGGATTTTGAACTGAGGAATCTTCTCAGTTCTAAGAGAGTGTTGGAAAATTGATGGCTTGAGAGAAAGCCTTCAGAGGGTGCCATGGCCCTTAGCTGCCCCCTCAGGAACTAGTGTAGTCAGCCAGAGCTATCATGATATATTAGACATATACTGTCTCTCAGTACTTAAGCCAATAAACATGAGGCCAGGGTAACTGAAAGTTGATTCCTCCCGAGGGCCTTCTTCTGGGCCTGCAGATAGTTTCCTACTTCCTGTGTCCTGTCATGGCCTCTCTTTTGTGTGTTCTGTGTCCCCCAAACTCCCTTCTTTAAAGATTACAGTCATATTGGGTTAGGGCCCAACCTAGTGACATCAATGACCTCTTTAAAGACTCTATCTGTAGAAAGGAGGTTTCTGACTGCCTAGTCCCCAGTCTGGATCTTCCCACCGTTGCTTATCTGAACCAACAGTTCCAAAGTCCCAAAGAAACACACAGACGCTTATATTAATTTCATCCTGGTTGGTCTATGTCTCAGGCATATTGCTAGCTAGCTCTTTCATCTTAATTTAACCCATTTCCATTGATCTGTCCTGCCACGTGGCCCATGGCTCACCGGTATTCCTTACAAGCTTATTCTTTTTTGGCTGGATCATTTCTCTCTCTGACTCCGCCCTCCTGGCCCTATCTATTCCTGCCTACTGCTACGGTGCTTGCCATAGGCCAAAACAGTTCCTTTATTTAAAGAATAATGTTCGCAGCATATAGAAAGACATTTCTACATCACCTGTCTCCAAATGCCTGTCACATTCTGAGGTCCTGGGAGCTAGGACCTCAACATGGGTTTGGGAAGCATAGTGGATAGTCAACCCATTATACATGCCAGGGAGGAGATTTTAAGAAAACAACCAACTCTTGATGAGAGAGAAAATGATTCACTCTGACCCTAGATGATCTGCAGATAGAGTGAACAGCAAGAGCCTGGGCTTTGCTTCTCTAGCATTTCCCTATCATCACAGGGGATATTTGGAAAAAGAAGAAGTGGTCTCAGTTTGTTTGAATGAAAAGCCAACTTACTCAGAGAAAAACTTGTGATGAATAGGAGATAGCCCAAAGGGACCTGACCCAGTCCCTCCAGGAAGCCATGCTACCCATAGGAAGCAGTGTTCAGATCTATCCCTGAAGCCTTGACTATTAATTTAGTGCACATCATATAAGGCATGTGTCTTTTTTTTTTTAATTCTAATTAATTCTCACTCCTGTCTCCCCAGAAGATACAGGTCAGAATCAAATCTATATAAATGATGCTCACATCCTATAGAAGTGCAGATTGCTGAGTGGGGCTGTAGTTATGTGATTACTCTATTTTTGTTTATAGAACATTCCTTCCCAGGAGATCAAGGCATGTTCCTGGCCAGAAGTTGTCGCTTGGTAGAAAGCCAGCTTGAGCCATTCTGGGACTTAAGGAGATAATAAGGATGACAGACCACTTATGGTCCTCTGCAGGCTGTGCCAGGACCTAGTTACAAGCACCAGCTTTGGGAGACCAGTATGAGCTCATGATCTCTGCCTAGAGTACAGAGGATGCATAGGTTGTTTCCTTTGCTGGAGGAAGTGAGGTTACCCTGAAGTGGAAATGACCCCATATGGGCTATCTTGGCCTACATGTTCTGTTATAACAGCCTGGGTTGTTGGAGGGTGGTGGGGAGGAGTCCAAGATCAAGGGATCAGTAGACTGAGAGCCTGATGAGAATAGACTTTATGGCCCACAGGTAGCTGCTATGTCTGCTTTGTGAAGGAAGCATGCTGGCCGGGGGGTCATTAGTCATCTCTTTGTTCGTTTGTAAAGTCTCCACTTTCACCATCTCAGCTAGTCCTAATTGTTTCTCAAAGACCCACCTTCTAGTACCATGGCCTTAGGGGCGGTGTTTTCAGCATGTGACCCGGGGGAGCAGTGGCTCAAGTAGAGTGTTTCTTATGGTATCATTCGATAAGTTATCCCACCTGCTATCTGGTCTCCAGGCATTGTCTACAATGTGTAGCTAGACTGTCTACTTGGAGGAAATGATCTGATGTCAGCATGGATTCTTGTCACTAAAGAGGAAAGAACACTCAAGACTACACAATAGCCACAGTCAACACTCTTTAGTCATTCCCATATGTATGAATATTCTGTTTCTGGTTTTATTTGGCCCCTTGTGAATAACTCAACAATGATTTATTTGTGTGCCTCTCTCAGAAGGGAGTCTGGAAGGGTAGGTAATATAGGTATATACTTTAAAAGAACCTGCTAGGTTACTTTCCCCAAAAGACTGAAGCACTCCGTATCCTACTTAGTGGTGGAAGAGGCCTGTGAGCTGAACATGACAAAGTTTAATCCCATCTGAACAGAACAAATGTTTCAATCCCAGCACTCATGAGGCAGAGGAAGGAGGATCTCTGTGAGTTTGAGGCCAGTCTGGTCTACAGAGCAAGTTCCAGGGCAGTTGGGTGACATAGTGACCCTGTCTCAATGCCTCCCTCCCCCAAAGAGAGTATCTGTTTCTCCAGGTCAGTATTGCTATTACTCAGTGTCCTTGGGGGAACCTCAGGCTATCCTGCCACAAAGGGGCCCATCATCTGCTCCCCAGGAAGATGCACAGCTCAGCAGTCAGGGATATATCCTAGCAGGCCAGCATTGCTCAAACCCAGAAACACACTGGAAACTCCTAGTGGTTTAACAGGACTCCAAATGACTCAGATCCACAAAGTTGCATTTAATTTTTCCAGGCTGAGCTCAGACAACAGTGTTTTCTAAAGCCTTCCAGGGCTTCCTTGGCCTGATGGGATGGGAACTGTGCCAGCACTGGTCCTGAGATCCTTTCTTCCTCTGTCCCTCCCTCCCTGCCTCCATCATCCCTATCTGAAGCCTTTCCTGGAAATCAATGAAAACTGGACTGTATGGCTATCTCTCAGGAAGCAGACTGCTCCTGCACTGTCCTAGGCCCACAGAAACAACCCTGTTAGGGTTGACTTGTAATTCCCACTCCCAAACCTCACTGCAGAATTGAAGCTCCGGCCTGAACACAGCATTTTGGGATGCTGCCAACTGGCTCTGAGAAGCAGAGTAGCAGAGTTGGAGACCACCCCCTCACCCGAGGGCTCTCCCTACTGTACCAGGTCAGTGCTTCTGCCTGTTGGAGGAGCAGGATATTTTTATGAGACAATGATCTAGTGTCGACACACCCCATTTGGCCCTGCCCTTGGGAGGGAAGAAATGCTAGACAAGGTTAAGTATCCTAGCCCAAATGAACCACACAGGACAGCAAGTGTGTTAATGAATGTGAATTATGAGTCTGGCTTAGCAGAGGTCCTCAAACCATATAGCATATTAGAGTCACCTGGGGGATAATAAAATGTCTTGGTGAGCAGAATTTTACACAAACCCACGATGTCAGAATCCCTGAGGATGGAACCCAGCATGGGTATTTTTATTATTTTATTTATTTATTTATTTTTAACATAACCAACCCTGTTCCCCCCTTCCCAGTCTTCCCCTAGCTCCCCTTCCCCCCCATCACCAACAGAGGAGGACCTTGCTCAGCCTTGATAATGGGGGAAGGACCGGGGCCTACTGCATGGGTATTTTTAAAGCTCCCCAAATGAATGCCGTGTGCATCCATGTCTGCCAAACAGCGCCCCAGAGAGCCCTTAGCGCTCATGCTTCTCACCATGGTTAATAACTATGTGGGTCTGGCAATGGCAGCACCCAGTCCTTCCCAGTTTTCACAGTCCAACCTAGTTCTTGAGCTTAGAATCATTTCTGAAGCAATATGTATCCTAAAAAGACAGAAATTATTTTTCTTTTTTTTTTTTTTCGGGAGGCAAAGAATAGCCTCATTATTTTATACATAGAATTGTTCCCTGGTCCTGTAGGATCCTAGCATTCTATGGCCAGCCAGCCCCACACACAGTAAGTGTTTGAGCGGAACAGGGTAAGCACCGCATGGGGCTCTGCTCAGCTCACCTGTGTGCCGCTCTGGGGCTCCCCTTATCATTGGGCCCCAGTATATGCCACTCCGAGAGAAGAAAGGGTGCCATTCAGGTCATGGAAGAGGAGACTTTCAGCGCCCCACACTCCTGTGCTTTTCAGGGTGCATGTGAAGTGAGGCAAGGGCTTGGATTGCTCTTCAGAAGACGGTCAGATGGTCCCTACCCATCTCACCGGGTAGAGAGGGGCCAGTGTGGTGAAGCTTGAGTCTAGTTAGTCTTCACAATAAAAACCTGGAGTCAGATAGCAAGGGTGAAAGCTGAAAGATCAGAGAAACAGAGCAGCAGCCACTAGAGACTTCTTACCTAGAAACAGATCCTCAGACCAAAATGCAGGCTGAGTTCCTGTCTCCACCTGCCTTATATTCCTGTCTCCACCTCCCAATTATGCTGGGATTAAAGCCTTGAGCCTGTCAAGTGCTGGGATTAAAGGTGTGAGCCACCACTGCCTGGCCTCTATAGTTAGCTAGTGGCTAGCTCTGCCATCTGATCAGGTATTACAGGTGAGTCAGCAGGCAGCACCCACATGTGGCTGGGACTCCTACAAGTCCTTGGGGAGGAGAGAATGTAGAGCCCCATCTTAACCTAGAGGTGGCAACCTGGGGTAGAGCCTGGGCTCTGTCAGAGCTGAGCACTCTCCTTCCAGTCTTCCTGGCAAAGCAAAGGCTCTGCAGGCTGGCTTTCTCCAGGGGCTGAGGTCTTCCACGGATCTAGGACTGGGTGCACGTGAACTCTCAGAGAGCCTCTCCTAACTATTGATTTTGAAAAACACCCAAGAGTGTTGAAAGAGTGTAATGGTGAGGTTGGGTGCCATTTCAGCAGGAGTTGTTGCTCCTTAGAAACAACCACATCTGCTGTGTGGGCTCTCCCAGGCCTCGACACCCTGTATGTTCAGCACATATTTTTTATTTTTGTTGAATCATTTTGTTGTATTCGTGATGGTTTTTCTACATACATAATTCTCCAGGATTACAGAACTATCATCATCATATTGAAGAAGCTAAAATGTCACTGAATGATGCCTCTTATTCATAGCCTACTATTTCCCTGATAATTTTCTTTATAGTTAGTTTAATCCACTGTTCAATCAAGGATCACATATGACATCAAGCTGTCATGTTTCCATGGTCTCCTTTAATCTAGAGCGGCAGCACACTCTTTGTTTTATTGGCGTGGCCTTTTTAGAGAGTCCCTGAGGGTAGTGTTAAGAGTCCCCAGGTGTTCCCACACACAGTGGGGCTGAGAAGCATGGCGGCAGAAGTCAGCATGCTTGGTTTTAACCATTTACAGGGAGGAAATGGACAAAGGTGCAGGCCACAGGGCTAAGCACTGTCCTGTTGGCCTCCCTCCCTGTCACTGTTCACTTTGGAGTAGCCATACATTGCATGCACCTTCCACAAGGCACCAAGCTCTATAGCATTTATTACTAGTGTGTCAAGTCACAAATCAACCGGATCAATATTTGCTTCTGGTGGCTCAGCACCTTTGCCTCCAATTCCCCTGTCTCTGTCAAGGTCTCTGGTTCCTGCCTGCATGTTCTGTGTTGGCTATGCAAAGTGCTGAGCCCTACATACTTATCAGCTGAGGCAGTGTAGCTAAGTGGATGCTGAGAAGGTTCTGCAGAGGAGTGTGACCCTTCTTGAGTCAATGAGACTTGCTCCAGCCATAGTGCATCAATACTCTGCTCTTTTTATTCATTTCTCCCTGACTTTTACTTGGAGCTGGACCTTCTCATTCTTTTAAACTCGGCTCAGCTCATGTTGAGGATGTCTTTTGCCTCTTCTTGCATTTGGGTTTTATCCCTCTGTGGATTTCTGTATCAGATTTCTGTTCCTACAGCAATAAACTTACAAAGAGAGAAGGGTTCTTTCAGCTCACAGTTTTGAAGATGACAGCATAAGACTAAGTGGTTCTATGTGTTTAGATCTATGATGAACCAAGACTCCATGACAGGAACTTGTTGTGGAGCAAAACATTCACTTCCTGAGGAGAAACAACAAAGGAGGAAGAGACAATCCCATTTGGAAGCATGTCAGTGATCCATAGACCATCCACAAGTGCCCCAAAGATTCTACTACCTCCTAATAGTGCCAGCTTGAGGTTTAACCCTTTGATACCTACGTATGGGGAACACCACTCACATTCATATGACTACAGCTCCCCAAGCAGAAGTGGCTTTCTCTAGTTCTTCATAAGTTAGTGTGAGCATCATGGCTGGTGAGTAGTGTGAGCCCTGGAACACTTATTAGAGTGGTCCATGGTCAGCAACTTTACCATCACACAACAGCTTAGAAATGTCAACCCTAAGCTTCACTCAGACTGATGATGTCATAGCCCTCACTTTTTCAATGTCTTCACATATACGTAGTGTGAAACACAGTATGAACAGCATGGCTGTCAACCACAAACTGTGGCTATCAAATATGGAGCCTATAGTCTATATCTGCCCCTCAACATTTGCCAGAACCCCCACTGTGTATAGCCCCATAGAAAAACACAGAAGGGCACAAGCTGCCTCGTTACCCTGGACTTCCTACATGCCTCCCTCTCCTGTTCTGCCCCAGCTCACAGGCAAGCCTAGAGAGGGCCTCAGTCCACTCGGCTCCCACCCTCTGGCTGAAGCAAGGTCTTCATGTAGCTATCCCCTAGCTCGCCCAGTCCTCCTCTGTTACCGCCCTGTGCTGACTTCCTCTGCCTTCTGCGGCTCCACAGTGGTTCTGTCCTCATCACCTAGTTTTTCAGCACTAGAGCATTTGGGTAAGCGATGGATGTAATGCCATGTCCCCCATCTCCTTCCCCTCCACTCCATCTTCTTCCTCTCCAAACCTTCTCAGGGCCCCTTTATCCCCTTCCAGTGTCTGTCATTCTGATTCTCCTAGGGGCCCAGCCAAGCAGCCCCTCCCCCTGTCTCGATAGCACCCAGCACATTTCATGTTCACACACCTTTATCTTTCTGTTCTAAAGAGAGCTCTCACTGACCTGGTAACCCTTCATGCTCCCTTCCCACACATCCCTTCTATTGTGGGCTGCTGGGTTTTGGGAAGAGTCATGCTCATGCTCCTACTCATCTTGGGATCTCTGGCAGCTGTGTGGGTATCCCTCTAACTCTGTTGAAAGTGATGCTTTGAAGGTCATTAACGGTGTTCTAATCACCCAATCCAATAGACCATCTCCTTTCTTTAATGCTCTTCTGACTTCTTGAGGATGGGACTCAAGTCACCTTGATCATTTTGGCTTCCCAGATATGAGAGAATATACGCACGCACACACACAAACTTCTGGTTTGACTGTAGAAGGGTTGCTTAGCAGGAATTTGTGGTGGCCATAGTACATCCTGGGCATTAGCTGTGACCTACTGTGCTTTCTTCATCTGTAGCTGAGCCTAACCTGGCTTGAGGAGCTTTAGATTTCATTTTATATGTTTCATGTATTTTAGAGAATAGAGAAGTTTTATTACTGTATAAGTTTTTTTTAAAGCTATCCTGAATGTTTTGCTTTTTTATATAAAGTTTGATATTGATTTTCAAAAAACAATAAATAAAAAAAAGAACAGCTCTAGGCTGGTGTTGCCACAGAGGCAGGCTCTGGACCCTTACAGCACATTTACCTACTGGCCGGGTGGGGCTGGAGGGGGTGCTGCTTGCTTCACATGCCCTGGTGTGGATGTGGGATATGTTGAAGGACTTACTTGTTTCTTGTATAAATCCACTCACCACCTGCCTGTGGGAGTGGAGAATATATGTATGTTATAAGCGTAGGTCCCAAAGCCAGGGAGGCCAGACCACAGGCTTCCTCATTATCATTTCCCCACGATGTGGGAAAGTTGGTGGCTGTTGCTTTTTGGAGGGTTGAAGGACCCAGGGTTCTCCCTTCACTCCAACGCTAGAACTCACCATTGCTTTACAGCTATGCTCCTTTGCTCCCTGCTTAGGTGAGAAGATCCGCATTGCCAGTGTTAATTCTATACCTTCTGGATTCTGTGTGCTCTGTGTATGACAGCCCCTCTCTTCCAAGCCATTGCCAAAAGGGCTCAGGCTCTCAGGCTCACATTTCTTTTATCTGGACTTTTATAGCTTTTTTTTTTTTTTTTCTTTTTGAGACAGAGTTTCTCTGTGTAGCAGCCCTGGCTGTTCCGGAACTCACTTTGTAAACCAGGCTGGCCTGAAACTCACTGAGATCCTCCTGCCTCTGCCTTCCAAGTGCGGGATTAAAGGCGTGCACTACCACCATCACCTAGATATTTAAACACAGTTATTGCCTGTGTTTTGTTTGTCTATTTTTGTTTTTTCTGGGTTTGGGTCTGCCCCTCTGTCCTCCCCTTCCAGTGGTGTCAGAATGATGCATGCAAACCTTGTGTGTAATTATTTCAACTAGAGCCTGTGGATTCCAGTTTTGGAGAAAGAACCTTGGAGAAAGGACCTGCACTGCTTGTAAGGCTTTTGTGACTTCCTTCTAACCTATCTTTAAACCTCACTAGTGTTTGCTTGCTTTCAGACACTCATGTCCTCACACAGACTTTATTGAGTGCCTGCTGTGTGCCAACCGCACAAGAAAGACACACAGGATGCAGTCTCTGCTCTATAATTCCTGTTCTTTGCCTAACATCTTACTGTATTCTGTTGCTGGAATGTTCTTCTTGGCTAAAATGTTCCTTTTTAGTTCTTCTGGGATTTGGACACAGAGCTTTGTGCTTTCTGTGTGTCCAAATCACTGAGCTGCACCCTTGGCCTTTGTATTTCAATTTAGCTGTTCCTTCCTACACAAAGCCTTTCCCTTCCATCACTGAAGAAATGCTTTTGGCTCTTTCTCATTTGCTTGGTTTTTAAAGGCAGTCATCCTGTATGATGGGGTCTTGTTTACCTGTTTGATCTCCCACGTCTGGTTATATTCTCCTTGAAGTCCAAGGCTGCCTCTTCTTCAACTTTGCTTTCCCATAGTGCTGTGAAGTCCTGTCTCCAGTGAGGTGCTTTGTAGGTGCCTGTTTAGAAACCTGCCTCTTTTCTGAAGTAGAAATTGGGAAAATTCAGGGCCTAATGTTTTCAAGCACAAATAAATTAAATATGATCCCCGATCTTGCTAAATATAGCTGCACAGGGACAGATATGTCACAATTAATTAACTGCACACTATGAGCCTCCTACAATCTGCTTAAAACAAAGTACTATTTGAGATTTTTAAGATAATATTTCTTCACATTTTCCTTTTTCTTCTCTGTTACTCTTAGGAACCAGCTGTTTTCTTACTGATTTTTTTTCCTCTTTCTTATTTTTAACTATGGAAAGAAAATAACTAAAAGCCAGAGCTTCTGGGAGAACCATTTGTTTGTAAGTAGGTAACCACTTAGGTTTCTTCTCAAATTTGACCTTGACTCCTCAACTACCCCTGCATTTCAGAGCTGAGTCTCAGAAAATAACCTTGCTAATGACAGTTTTGTCAAAGTGGGTATGCACAGAGTACCTTGTGGGCATGAGATGATTGTAGACACAAACTTTCACAGAAGCCTTGGTCTTTGACTTCTCAGCAGCCAGATCCATAGTGACTGTCACCCTGTAAGGACAGTGGTCAGTTCTAGCCAGCAGAGCTACCACCATCATGGTGATAGCTTGGTATCCAGAGTGGCAATCAATCAGGACCATCAACACTTTTCTGGGTTTTATGTTCAATGGCAACCAGCAGGCACACCACAGACGCCTTGTTCAGATGCCCACTTTTGGCCCACACATCCAGCATAGTCCTATTGAGTTACCATTGTAAAGACTGCTATGTGCTATTCCCAGGCTCAGAGGGCTTTGATGATTGCATGAAGTCCCTCTCTGGTCCTTCAGTGACCTCCATGGCCTTCTCCAGTAGCCTCTCCCAGGTGATGATGCAAGATCCTGCCTCTCTTCAACTTAAATCCAGGCTAGCTAGACAACACTCACTCTTGAGGGGCTGTCCTTTCTATAGATGAGAAAGCATCTTCTAAAGCCCCCACCCCAACTCTTTTAATGAAATTGTTAACCACCATTTCAACTAGGAATGAAATCTTTCTCTCATCCCTAGCATGTTCCATATGCACAGCATTTAACATACAGCTCCAGGCACTCATTCTCTGGACATGGAGGTAATGTTTGAAAATCTGCATTTTGATAATGATTTACCAAAGGACCCCCATACATAACAGCCCAATAAATAATCGCTCTGGGAGACTCTACAATCATATGCTGCAGTCTTATGATGCAGTGTGATTATTTTTTGTATTCATTCTCTAGTTTGCACTGTCTCTCAAGGCAGAGCTGTATCATTAGCTTATCTTCATTGGTGTTCAAGCTACAGGACATCTTATACAGTAATAAGATAAATTATTTAGCAAGTGTTTGTAGAATAGATGAATGCACATGTGCATTCATGCAGGAGAGACTTTTGAGGAGAGGAGACTCCAAAGGTCATAGGAGCCTGTAATGTAGCCAAGATTGAGAGCAAATTTATATGTCAAGAGAAGCTTTTAATTCCAGTATCTTTATGTAAGATGTAGGTGATAATCAGACCTCTGTGGGGTCATTTTGAAATAAATTTTACTTCCAGGGTCAAAATATTTCTTTTAGAGTGAACTGTTTCCAGTTTGGAGAAATGCTCATCTTTATATAAGAATTTTCAGTACCTTATTATTTGGTTGTTTCCTTCTGGCTTTTCTGATCAACTGGGTGTTTCTAAAATAGAACGCTTCAGTTCTTCCACAGACTAGTCCCTGAGGTTGCTCTGGCAACCACCTTGAAAACTTTGGAGTTTAGCTCAAGCTCCCCAACTTCTCAGGTTCCGACCGCCATGTTGTTTGTCAGCAGTACAATCAAAAGCTGACCATTAAGTCATGTTAATTACCTCACCAAGTCACTTAAAGTGCTTTCAGAAAAGTCCCAGCATGCTTCGCATCCTTATTATGTATGCTTTCCTTGACCATACTGGTTTGAGGTCCAGACACAGAAAATGCCATCTTTTGAGGAACCAGGAATCATATACATATTACCTGGGAGGCCTTCCCTGTTCTGGTCATTGATTTAAACTATAGTCACCACACATATTACTTCTAGAAAGTATCTCTTAGTTTGTTGAAAAGGCAAACAGAGGAAGCAATTCATGTCTTTTGGGAAGTGCATAGTTTTGACTGTCACAGACAAATCGTTGCATAGTTCCTATTTTTGTTGCTGACCCCATGCCTCTAGCCTTGCCTTGATTGTACATATGATGAGTGCCAGGCCAAGAGTTGATTTCTATTAGTCTACATAGGCTGTAGGCCCAGCAGCCAATCCCTGCCGAGCTAGTGGGCCATGTGACATGGGGAATCAGACTTCAGCTTTTCTCATTTCACCTCCTAGAACATGACATGGGTATAAAAGCATCTGTTTAAGTATTGCAAAGAATAGACAAGACAACACAGAAAAATGCTTGGCAGCAAAAGGCATCGAATATAATTACTATTATTATTATCACCATAATATGCACTTTACCCAGTTTTATTGAAAGGAAGGAGAAAAACTTTAGCATTTTTTTCTTTTTTTTTCATTGGTACTGGGTACTGAACCCAGAGCGTGGTACACACTAAGCAACTCTACCACTGAACTGTATCTCCTGCTTTTATCAAATGATTTTGTTTTGAGACAGGGTCTCACTAAATTACCCAGAGAAACCTTAATTCACTCCATACAGGCCACACACTTGCCTTCTAACAGCATTAGCTATTTCCTAACCAGTATGAAATATGTCTGTTTTGTTACTTTAGTCTCAAGTAACAAAATTGTTACTGGGTTTTGTTCCTTTAATTTAAATGCACTTTTAAAAATCAGTCTAACATATAGACTGTGATTTGTCTCCTAAGAAGCCTCAGCCTGACCTGGTCTCCCTGAAGTGAGAGCCCCAGACATTAGTTTAGGAATCACACGAGTTGCTCTAATAACTAATATTTTTACTATTTCTGGAGTTTTCTACAGAAGAGTGTTACAAAAGCATACTTTACTTGGACTCCTTAAATTACTGCAAATCATCTTGTTAGGACAAAAGTTTCCTTGGGCACCACAGAAGATATGAAGAATGATGAGAGATCATAAAAAATAACTGATGACAGGTACTGGCAGGTTTGCTTCACGCACTTCCCAAGCCAGGCTGGGTTACAGTACTGCTTGCTTCTCATGCCTTGGTATGAATGGGGGATGTATGCCAAAGGACCTACCTACCCACTTACAGGGCTGTGGTCTCAGATAGCATAAATTCCACCTTGCCCAAGACTCTGACATCTGTTGGTAACTGAAAAACATTTAGGGGGGTTTGTAGATGACAGGATGACCTGGGCGTGATTCCTATTCAATGGAGAAGTGATTACTTGAACCTCAGGTTATCCCATGAATCACTTCATTGATTATTATTGAACATCCACTCTCTGACTGTGAAAGCATTGACCCAGAGTGCTGTAAGTGCCACAGGAGACTTACAGACTGTCTCTAGTTTCTAAATACACTGTGAGCATTCTGAGAGTTCACCTGTAAGTGGATCACTTCAACTGATGACCTAATGTTCACCCCAGTATGATGTCATCTAGATGGTGACATTGGGCCAGGTGTTCCCATAGAATGCTTTTTCACACTTAATTTCCATGTGCCTTTCTAACCATTGACTTACCCAGCCTTTCATCATAGCACTAGTCTAGATAGTGTGGGAAGCAGCAGGGACTTTGGTATCACAGAAAACACAGCATTTTTGTTCCCTGTGGTCTTTGCCTCCTTTGCTGTATCTGGCTGGCCACATCTTTGTCTTAAGCACAAGGCCTGACGCATGCCTTCTGTTTGTCTCCTGCCTGCGTGGCTGGTATTTCCTTGTTATCCCCATCTGCTTTTCTTTCTTCCCTTGTTTCCGGAACTGGTCACAGGAAGACCTAGCCCTAGGCCTGTGCTGCCTTCTTGCTCTTTATTTCCCTGGACACCAGAGCTAAGCCCAAGGTGTAAGACTTCCTTTCTGTGACTCCTCCACAGCCTCCAAAGCTGTCCTCTAGGACTGGCTTCTGCATCCCACCTCCCTGTCTGTCTGTCTGTCTGTCTGTCTTCCGAGTACTGCAGACCCTGGCCTATGGTGAGCGCACGTATTTCTGTGAAAGAGCTTTTACTCCTAACATTGCTGAAGCGTCAGGGAGTCAACCTGGAAGCGCCTCCAGCCAGGCAGGCTTCAGGCTGCTGAGTGCAGTCCCAGATGTTCCTCCTCACTTCCTCTCTCCTCTTTCTCTCAGATAATCAATAAAGACTTCTTCAGTGGTTTTTAACTCCATCGGCGTGTGTCTAGCTAACTCTCCTGAACATTGTTATCTCTTGTCTAAACTTCTATGAATGACAAGTGAATTCACAGCATTAATCTTCACAAGCTTTGATTCTAGGGGCAGCCCCTCTAACCCCCTTCCCCCCCACCAGCCCTCTAGCCCCCAGTCCCCCAGCCCTCAGCTCCCCAGACCCCCAGCCATCTATTTCTTCCCCATAGCACCATTTCAG
Source organism: Sigmodon hispidus (assembly GCA_004025045.1). Taxonomy (NCBI): domain Eukaryota; kingdom Metazoa; phylum Chordata; class Mammalia; order Rodentia; family Cricetidae; genus Sigmodon; species Sigmodon hispidus. The sequence continues at coordinate 49,970 of PVIH01005747.1, read as the reverse complement.
GCTGGCTTTCCACACTGGGACACATGCCACACACAGACACAGTGTGACTGTAGCACACAGCTTGCCGACCTGGAGGAACAGAGAATCTGAATGAGGGGGTGTGGCAGTGAACCCATGTCCTGAACTTTGTTTGGGAATCCTCTCTATTGTCCTAGGACCTCCAAAGACAAGTCAGTGTCACAAGCTCCAACAGTGGGGGTTACTGGTGACTGAGGACATATGGAGGAGAAGCTTCTTGGAGTTAGTAGCAGGATGAAAACCCTGGGGTGGGGGTGTGGGCCATGAGAACTCTCAGGGTAGATGGATGTCTGCAGGTGCATGGTGCAGTATAAGGACTTTTGGGATTTGAAGAGCTTCCTGAGGACTTAAGAAGGGGATTCTGAGAGTCAAGTTTAAACCGGGGCCTATGATAAGGAGCTGTGGAGCCAGGGGGGATGTCTCAGGTCTCCCTCCTTTGCTATTGCTATTGTTGCCCCAGTGAGAAGGAAGAGATGGGAGGGGAGGGGAATTGTTCATTCTGGAAACACCTTAACCTAGGTCACCGCTGGCTCCCTTCAGAGTGGCTGTTTATATCATTGGAGTGATGAGGCTTTTAGGGCACTAGCTCCATTCACAAGAGCTCCATTGTCATGAACTAGTAACCCCCAAGGCTCCTCCCTCTGGATACTGTCCCATCAGGAGTTAGGATTTCAGTGCATGGATTTGGGGATGACACACTTATTTCACCACATGTGTTTCCTGGACAACCCCCACATTAGGTCCTTCTTCTTTGAAGCTGCTATACTTCTACTGTCTTGAATTTCACCACATTTTTTTTTTTTTTTTTTTTGGATGGTATGTTACTCATGTGCTCAGCTAATCTTCCAGATCTATTCTAAGGACTTGTGTATTCCTGGCCTTCTGCTACATCTAAGCCATGGCTTTAGGTGCCCAGAGCTTGGGGTCTTGAGCCAAAGTTTATCTACTCATATTCTTCCTTGTCCAATGGCACATACCTGTAAATGACCAGCCAGGCCAGGGTTACAACAGTCTGCAGATGTGTCGATAGACACTAATGTAGAGCCAGACCTACTGACCCCAAGACTCACCAACTTAGTCTTGGATTTGCCTCTGTTTTCAGACTACTGAAAGGGCTGGTAGGATTTTTCACACTTAAAAATATTCTTGACAATGAGAGGTATGTTTGGGAAATGACCTAAATATCTCTCTGTCTTCTGCTTATGGATCAAGAAATGAGCTTGGCTACTGTTCTGGTGCCTGCCTGCCTGTCACCTGTTCCCTGTAATGATGGGCATGGACTCTAACCCTCCGGAACCATGAGCTCCAAATTAAATACTTGCTTTTATAAGTTGCCTTGGTCAGGGTGTTTTGTCACAATGATAAAAAAGAAGTTAAGACAGAGCTCTTAGCTCTGTGTTCTGACCTGATCAATTCCCAAAGGCTCTAAGTAGCAGAGTGGGTTGAGGATCTACCCTCTGAACACCAGTAACAAGACTCCAGGGACTAAATTCTTGCAAAAATTCAAGGGAACAAACTGTCTTCAAACCAAAGCAGCATCACTGTTGCTGACACCCAGATGATAAGACTCCCCTAAATTCATGACATTTTGGGGGACAGTGGAAGAAGAAAGTTTAGACAGGTTGCAAGCTCTAGAAAAAGGTAAGAGAGGTTTACATTGGTTTAATTTTTAAGAGTGTTCAGTTGCTAAGTTTTACAGAGTGGCTGGAATATTTCATCTGAAAAGTTCTATGGAGTTTGTGTAGGTCAAACGCATCATCTTCTAGGCAGTAGCTGGTGTTTATGGAGGCACCATATGCCACATGCAGCTTTAAGAGTTTCATACACATTTACTTACATATTCATTTTGCTCATATGAAATGGACCCTGCCACTTTCACTAAGAGGTTGCTGCCACTCCTGCTCATTGCAGAAGCAATAGTTACAATATTATTATGTCTTTTCTTCAAAATGGGAATTTACCAAGTCAGACTCCTGGTAAAGCTGAATCTCCCAACTTATATGTACATGGCCAGATTTTGAGTTGACATTTAGGAAGGTGCTCAGGCTTGGACCAACTGATCTTTCCAGGCTCTGGAGGGCACTGGGCTCATCAACTTTGTCTTTGCATTTCAGGGAGGGGTAAGAACACTTTCTTGGAATGCACCATTAGGTCAGTCCATAAATATTCATTGTTTTGGGTATCTTGGCACTACCTGAAATTCTAGTCCTTGGGAACTAGAGCCAGGAGAGTTGAGGCCAGCCTGGGTCATACCTGCATCAAAAACAACATTGAAGGCCTTGGGACTGGCTTAGTGGTGGATGGCACCTGGCATGGTCAAGAACCTGAGCTTGATTCTTGGCACTGAAGAAAACAAACAGAGAAACAAACAAAACACTAATTGATGGATGACAGGCACATGTGTGCTCTCCTTTCCCTGATGTCAATTCTCACTATTTCATATTACACACCTTCTTTTGTTTGTTTTGAGCATAATTCTCCCAACCTACTGAATCTAACAGGTAATTAACACCATTTAATAGCTTTTAAGTGGGATAATCAGCTGCTTTTATCCTGGAAGCGTCCTTCTTTTTCTTTGGAAGGCAAGGGTGCTAGACTGGCTTTGTTAAGGTGCATCCTTGAAGCATGTATGGATAATTGCCCTCTTTTGGAGACCTCATTTAAAGGAAGACTAGGGAATACTGAACAAGAAGGGTGTGGTGACAGGATTTGACATTCTCTTTCCCCACGCTGGGCTTCTTCCTTTGTGGACTGGGAGGCAGTGGGGGGGAGGGGGAATGGTGGGTGTGACTTTGTTCACCAGCAAGCTGCAGACAGCTGAGTGCTGGGAGTCTCACCATCATCTACCACATAGTGTAACCGTAGGAGGAAGAGGGGGCTGGTGAGACGGCTCAGTGATTAAAGCTGCTTGCTGCATAGACCCGACAGCCTCACGTCAACCCCCGAATCCACACAAAGATGGAAAAGGAGAAGCAACTCCACAAAGTTGTTCTCTGGCCTCCCTGTGCACACAGTGGGATAACATATAAACGAGCAAACACAAGCAGAGATGCAGAGGCCATCTTCCTGCTGGGTTCTGTCCTGTCAACAGGGGGCCCCAGCCAGATGCAATAGTTGTATTGATTTCCTGGAAGTCTGTGCTTCTGAAAAGAGGTCAACTGAAGAGCTTTTAGTTTCTACCATGGAGGGTTTGTGGGTAACAGCCTGCACAATGGGGTAGAGTTTTTCTCCGGGACTTATCCCTCCCATCCCATCCCATAAGAGAACCAGCCCTGTAACCCTGACTTAGGCTGACTCCTCCAAGTGCCCATCTCCCTTTCTCCAGTCACGATGAATGGTTTTTTCGTTTTCTTTTTTCTTTTTTCTTCTTCTTTCCCATCATGCTGTTTCTGGGTGACCTGTTTGTCTCTGGGTTTTCACTTTTATTTGTAGACAATGCTATCTTCATATCATCGTGTCCCTGATTGCATACCATAGTATGAGCAGGTCAAACTTGGGGCTCTTCCACATCAGAACTGAGCTAGTGTAGCCCATAGCTCCACGGCATTCTGGAACATTCCCTTAGGTTCCTGCCCTTCCCTTCACACAATCAGAAACATTTTCTAGCAGTTTCCTCTAGTATGGGCACAGTTCCTCTTCCGCTCATCTCCAGCTTAGATTGAAAAAAAAAAAAAGAGTGGGTAGCTAGCTAGCTACAAGTGGGAACTTCAGCTGTCTCAATTGCCAGCAAGTTGTAGGAGAATTCTGTTCCTTTGGAAATGTGGCGCTGTGTGAGCGACTGCTCCAGCTCTCACCTCCTCCTGCATGGCTCTTAGGTGGGCAAGTCTCTCAGCAAGTATGTAAGGAACCCGGCAGGAAGACTGTTGAATTGAAAGTGTGTCTTGTTGCTGCATGCAAAAAGGCAGATGGAGTAGGCTTAAAGGAGAGGGCAAGGCCTGCCCAGAGTCCAAAGTTTAGTTCTAAAAGGAACCAAACTGCCTTGCCTAAAAAGTATCCACTGAAACATGGAGACAGACAGACATTGCTTGAGAGGATGGGGGAGAGAAGAGGTGGCCTGCAGAGCACAGGAAACATGCAATGGGAATCTGAGGGGGCTCTGGAAACAGGAGGAAGCCACAGCGCTTACTTCCATACCAAGCAGATGCCACTAGCCTTAGGCTGGGGAAACTTTGAACTCTCCCTTACAGCTGTGCTAGAGAGCCCATGGCTAGACTCATTGCTCCTGACTGCACACACTCCCTACCAGACCCCAGGCCTCGAGCAGTGGTGTGAAGGCTCTGAGTGCTCAGTCTGTCCCAGTCAAGTGCTGGAGGAACCTTCTACCCCATTGGAGGGCTCCAGGCCTGCTGAGACCTTTTGAGGTGTAACATTTGCTTAAATATTCTGGCAGAATCTCCTGGGAAGTGTCTGTTTGTTTCGGGGTCTAGGGTGAGACCCAGTGATCTGCATTTTTAACAAGTCTGCATGCTGTTCCAAGGCAGCTCAACCCTATTTTGAGAATCAATGCTGAGAAGTGTTTTTCAAACCTTGATGTGCATATAAACCACCTGGGAGCCGTCCAAGGCAGGTTATGATCCAGCAGATCTGGGATAGGACCCAAATTCTATGTTTCTCACAAGCTATCAAGTGCCAGGGGATGTACAGGTCCAGAGAGCACACATGGAGGAACAGGGAACTTGTCAGTGAGAGCTTAACCTTCCACCCTGCCCGCCCCAGAACTACTGAATCTGAAGCTCAGGTGTGTGCAGAGGAAGGAAGCAGCCCAGGACACACACCCTGCCCCGCTCCAGATGATTCTGAAACGTGTCAAACCTGGGAACTGCTGAGTGCTTCTGAAGCTCCCGGAAATGTGACCCATTTAGTCAGAGAAGGATTAGGCATGTCCGACACTGAGACACATCTATCCTGTCACCTCATTTCCCCATTGCCTTCCACTAGCCACAAAGCCACCCACTCCACCAAAGTGAGCTGGGAAGCAAACATCTTCCTCATGGTGTTGTGTGTCCTTTCTCTCGTGGGTCAGAACAGGAGAACTTCCTCAGTGGACAGCCTGGGAAATAAGCATGTTATGCAAGTAGTTGACCAGAGTACTCAGTTCATGGCGATGGTAGGTGGTGACGGCCCCACGGGAGACAGAAGTGGGACTGGAAGTGCCCAAGTCAGTCAGAGCCATTAAGCCTAGAAGTAGAACCCAAGGAGCAGGGAATGCCCAAAGGGTCAGGACACATGCAGGCAGGCTCTGGGTGGTGGAGAAGTAAAGGCCCAGATTGCCTGTCAGGAAGAGATAGTCCCTCTAGGCCCCAAAGAGCATCCAGAATCTCCAGGCCTGTGATGACTATTGGGCATCCACAGAGAAGGAGGATTCTTGTCTTCAGGTCCTCAGCCACTCAGGCAGGCACCATCTTTGTCTCTGTGCCTCGTTCCCCTCATGTTCTTGGTTCAGAGGAACAGGGAGAAAATGACCGATTTTTTTTTTTCCTTGTAGATTGTCCCCATCTTCAGAGGTCAGCCATGTGGGTCTGACTTTGGTCGTGGGCGGCCAATATCAAAGCAATACTTGATGTAGACATTCGGGATAGCTCCTGGGAGTAATGGGCCCAGAACCACACCTGTAGCCGTGGCTGCAGATAAAATTGGTGATTATAATTCCAGACTGTAGCTCTGTGCTGGGTTGCCTAGAGACACTGCCTTACCATTAAAAAGAGTTGGCAAACCATGTAGATTGAAGAGGGTCAAAACATTTAAAAAGTCAGGGCCCTCTAATAGACAAAACTCTAGTCAGTTCAAGCGCAGGTCTCCACAGCTGATTCCCCTATGCCATCTGAGGCTGGGATCTTAGTTACTGAGGTGACAGGGCTAAAGGCTGGCCTGCCCCTCCCCAAGGTCAGATGCCTTCCCCAAGGCAGTTGACACTCAGAGACACCACATAGAAGTGGCCTCTTCAGAGCAGACAGCTTCAGAGTGAAGCATCTTGATGATGCTCAGAGACACTTTTATCCCAGCTTGCAGTTCAGCAAAAATCCTAGTTTCCTAACCATGGTAGCCATTCTCACTGAGCTCCCATCACCATAACAAAACCCTTATGATGATCAGCTTATGGGGAAGAAAGGTTTATTTTGTCCCACATGAATCCCACTAGGAAAGGTTTATTTTGTCCCACTAATCCTTCACTGGGCTGTCCCTGTCAATTTTGGGTCTGTGACTCTGAGGCAGCTCATCACAGCAGGTATATGACATGCAAAACTGCTGTGATGAGCTGCCTCACAGCCAGGAAGCAAAAGAGAGACCAAAGAAGGTGTGGGACAGAAGTCCCATGATCCCCTTCAAGAGCACATCACCAATCATATAAGACCTCTGTCTAGGCTCTGCCTCTCCGGATAGTGCCACCCTGGGGGTCAGGCCTTTAACACAGCATCATCCTGCTGTCCCCTTGCTCAGGTGCGTCAGCAGCCTTCCCTGGGCTGCTCAAATGATTGCTAAATTGAGAACACATAGGGATGGACTCTGTGCGGCAGGTGAGTTAGAGCATCACCTCAATTCTGTTGAGCCCAGGAGGACTTCTGTTCTAGGGTCACCTGCACCAGCAGACACACAGGAACGGCTTACTGGGGACACACACAGGACCAGCACTTTGTGGCTTGAGAGGCAGGCTACTAAGCAGCCCATGGCTTGTTTATCTTCCCACCTAGGGAGAGTGGAAGGTGATGTCAGTTGGAGAAGGCTGAGGAGTCTAGATTGAAAACCAGGAAGCCAAATCTGGCTGTGGGCTGTTTGACTTTCAGAAAAAAAGGGGAAGTTGCTTCCCAAGTCGGGAATTTGCCATAATGTGAGGATCATGCTCGCTCACTGCGGTAGCAGTATTGTTCTCTGCCTAATGATGGCTCACCTCTGAGAGCACTGTCCTTCATGGTCTAGCCTGCATCTCTCACCAGCAGGTGTGGTTGGTACCTTAGAGATAAGGGAAATAGGGTCTGGTATGGTTAGTTGCTATTCTTCATATCACGTGGTTGATCCTTATGTAACATGAAGGAATTTACATAATGCTCATCATTTCAGCCCAATGTGATTATAGCTGGAAAGCTTGTTGTCTGAGCTGACAGGACACATCCAGAGCTGGGGGAGATGAGCCTTGTAGCCTCCACAGTCTTCAAGCTAAACTTCTGTGGCTGGGGCTATGTTTCTCCCTTTTAGAGACCTGGTCCTCAGGCCAGAGCAATGGCTCAGTGGCAAGCATGACGGCCTGAGTTCAGATCTTCAGCAAACACAGAACAAGTTAGGGGTGGCTATGCACAACTGTAACCCCAGGAATGGTAGGGCAGAGACAAGAAGATTGCTGTGGATTACTGCCTGCCAGCCTAGCTGGAAGAAGAAATATGAGCTCAAGGTTTAGTGAGCGACTTTGTTTCAAGGCATAAGAGGAGAGTGAGGGGGACACCAATGTCCTCATGTAGCCTCTACGTGCATACATACGCACAGGTGCATGCACCTGCACACACACACACACACACACACACACACACTCACATACACACAGGTGCATGCACCTGCACACACACACACTCACATACACACAGGTGCATGCACCTGCACACACACACACACACACACACACACACACACACACTCACATACACACAGGTGCATGCACCTGCACACACACACACACACACACACGCACACACGCACGCACGCACGCACGCACGCACGCACGCATCCGTCTTGGAACTATGGCTGATTGCTTACCTCTTACCATTTGTCTCTTCCCTAGCTTTAGGGAATTCCCCCATCCCAAGCACATCATTCCTGCACTTCCAATATAGAATATAGACATGTACTACCTACTTCTTCTCCCTGTGAGCTTAAGAAAAGTCTCTCCTCCCATACTCACTGCTGTTCTCTACCAGACATTGAAAAAGATCCCAAAATTATCACATGGCATTATTCTCCCAAGACACAGGAGGCGACCTATGACCTATATCACGGCAACATACGGGCAGATGTGTGGGTGAGTGAGAAGCTGGAGTGATGGAGAGAAGATATTTATATCACAAATAAAAATACATTTTATCTTGTTTAAAAAAGAACTTCACTGGAGACAATGATTCCTTTCCTTCTAGAATCTAGCACTGCGCACATGTGTAGAATTATCTAAGAACAAATTTAATCAAGAAAAGAGGACAACAAAGAATTTTAAATTCCAGATTATAATTCTAGTATGTTTTGGTATTGATCTTCATACAATATGTTTTAAATGCTTGAGACTACTAAAACCAAATATTTAATATTTTATTTTAATTACACATATTTTGGTCTTTGGGGAGGTATAGATGCCTGGCCTGCAGTGGTCAGTAGAAGTAAACACATAAAGGCAGATCAGCATGCCACTGTAGAAAATGATGATGTCAGATTTGGAAAGAGTCCCAGTGAGGGCTGATGAGAAAGAGGTGGCAGAGAAGCAGGTGTTGGGACAAACTGGAGGCTCAGAAGAGAATGTTTGCAGGGAGGATGTGAGGACTTAGTTTAAAGTGGCCCAGGAACATCCAGATGGGAATATGTGCCAGCAGATGGAAACTGTACTAGAATCTGGGCAGAAAGTCAGAAGCGGAACAGACTTGGCAGGTACTCCAGTATGAACCTGGCATCAGGCCTGACCTATACACCACTAAATAAGCAGCCCTTTCGGTGGCTTGTGAAAGAGCTACCTAGGGCAGAGACTTCTTTGTTTTGTTGTTGTTTACTTTTCCTTTTCAGTCTGTGTGTGGTGTGTGTGTGTTGGGGGTATGTGGGTGGAGTGGGTATGGGAGGGGGTGTGGGTGTGGGAGGCAGGTGGGTAGTGTCAGTGTATTGATGTGTGTGTGTGTGTGTGTGTGAAAGAGAGAGAGAGAGAGAGAGAGAGAGAGAGAGAGAGAGAGAGAGAGAGAGAGAGAGAATGTGAGTATATATATGTATATATGCATGAGTACATGTTTTTGCGTGTGTATGGGTTCACATGCCCATTTCATGTATGAGTATGTAGAGAGCCAAAGTTGATGGCAGAGATTGTCTTCAGCCTGTCTTCTGTCTTCGTCATTGAGGCAGGATCCTTCAGTCATGCCCAGAGCTTGTCCCTTATTAGCTAGCTTGCTCTGAAGATCCCTTGTCACCTTCTGAGGCTGGAGTTCCAGGTGGGCCACCATGCCTACCTGATATGCATGTGGGCTTCTGTGGGTCCATGCTCTCATCCTCATGTGTTTGTAGTAAGTGCTATAACCACTGAACCATCTCCTCAGCCTGTCTTTGCTTTTGCTGGTTCTCTCCCTCTCTCTCTCTCTCTCTCTCTCTCTCTCTCTCTCTCTCTCTCTCTCTCTCTCACACACACACACACACACACACACCAACACACCGACACTACCCACCTGCCTCCCACACCCACACCCCCTCCCATACCCACTCTACCCACATACCCCCGACACACACACAGTTAGGTCTACTCTGCCTTTCAATCAGTGTTTGGTCCTGTCTTGATCACACAGCCTTGGCCATTCCCGAGTTTGCATGCACTACTGTCTTTTGCTTGTTAGATTTGGGTTTTTTAAACCAGTTCTCACTAGGTAGCCTGCCTGGAATCATAGGTGCGTGCAGGAAAGCCTGGCTTGAGCTGGCATCTTTTTAGCAACCCTACGATGTCTATAGTGAGACCACTTTTACTATTTATAACTACAGAGAGCGGGACATGGGGTCTCAGCAGACAGCGGCCTGCATGAAGTGGTTTCTATTTATAATTCATTCAGTGGATCACAGGGACTGGTGCATTCAGCAGCTCCGTTACAAAAATAGTATCTGTCAATGCTAAGGGATGACTTTGGCCAGGGGTATGGTCAGAGTTTCAATCAACTTTTCTGTACTTTCTCTGGTAGGTTCAGAGGTGGAGAATCCTTCTCTAGCAATTACTCTCTTTGAACCACCTAACTGGCTGCCCACCAGGATAAATAAGCATTATGCCTCCCTGGTGGCCTTTTGCCTATACCCAGTGACAGGCACATATCACACCATCCTCAGTGGCTTATTAAACAAAGGTCTGGAAGGATGCTCCTGAAGAATGAAAGGGGAAAAAGAACACAGCTTTGCTGTTCTCATTGATTTCTCATTCTGGAGCCCTGACTACATCAGACAAGATGGATCAAAGTGTGTCCTAGTGAAAAGCAACACACCACTCTCAGTAACTCAGAACAACCAAAGTTTCTGTCTTGTTCTCAATCCGCCCATCACAGGTTGCCTGGGGGCCTCTCCTTAATTCTGATGTCGGGATGATGGAGTATGCCCATTGTTGTAACTGTTCTTTGCAATGTCAGAGAGAACAAAATAAGACTTTGGGGGCATTTTTTACTAGCTGTTAAGTGTTCCAGGCTTCTCATATAGTTTCCACTCACAGCCCATGAGGCCTCTCCCTACTGCTGGGTATCTGGGACACAATGTCATGTGCTCCAAAGGCCAAGGAACAGAAAGGAGGGGATGGTGAAGAGGAACCATGATGCAGGCCAGCACAGGTGGCCTGGCTAAGCTCCAGCTAGTCTGGGAGGAATAAGGTTCTTACATTGTCCCTGTCAGAGTGACAAGAGAAACCTAAAGAAATAGGAGGTGCAATAAGTATATCACAAGGGCATGGCTGCTACAAGAAGTCCCCTGGGGCTAAGGAGAGGAGCCTGCTCAGGGCTTTAGATACAGAGGCAGTTGGAAGAGCCATGCAGAGTAGCAGAAGGATGTGTTAGCATCTCCCCTCACCCTTAAAAGGCAAGCTTCTCTGTTAAGTAGCTTCCTCCACACAGGGAATAGAGGATCCTCCCCACACACCACAGCTTCCAACATTGAGTGAGTCCCAGAGAAAGGAGCAGGGTGATTGATAGAGGGACATGAATTCTGAACTGTCATCATTCAGACATTTGTCATTGGCATTGGAGATGGGAATGGAGCTGTAATGGATGATTCAGGCCCAGAGTGGCTGTCACTAAACATGTTAATTACTTGGCATGAGTACTTGGAAGGGATGGTTACAAAATGTGGAGATGTGCATGGCAGAGCTGGTATGCTAGCTAGCTCCAAGAACGTGGGCTTTCTCTGTGCATGGGAGGTAGCCGGGTGATGCTCTGCTGGGTACAGACGAAGCTGACAAGGACAACTTTGAGGTCCTCGAAGGAGAAATGATGGGTCGAGCCCCCCCCAAACACTTGAGATTCGTAGGCGCAGGTAGTGCATGGTTCGTGCCCTGAAGTCATGATCCTGCAGGAATGATATTATTTGTGCTCTGAGGCCAAGGTCACTGACTGAGTAACTTACGGTTAAAGCAGTTCACTCTCCACCAAACGGTGTTAACAAAGATGATCCAGTTACAAACGATATTTCTCACATGTGTGTCTGTATGTGTATTTATTTTTAATGTGTGAATGTGTCCTGATCTTCTACAGGCACCAACTGGTCAGGTAGCTCATCTGCCTACAGCGAAAGGCTAAAGTCATGTTCTGTACCCAGGCAGATTGGTCTGAAGCCATTGTTCTCACCCATAGAAATCCAGGGCTGTGACCACAGACTGCAATTTGTAGACCAACTAGCTATGCTATAGATGGATGTGACTGGGCAGACCAGTACATTTGGTCACATGTATTGGGAAACATGCAAAGCACTTATAAACAGAGATTGGAACAGGACAGACCTTGACTGAGTCAGATTAGTGTGGAGCTCTTGAGTATATGTGTGTGTGTGTGTGTGTGTGTGTGTGTGTGTGTGTGTGTGGTGTGGGAGAGAACCCCAGATAGATAGGTTGTGGGACAGTCTCTAAGGGAGGGTCAGAAAGCATGCTATTGGCAGGGTTGGTAGGATGGCTCATCAGGTAAAGACATTTGCCACCAAGCCTGGTAACCTGAGTTCTATCCCAGGAACCCACATGGTGGAGGGAGAGAACTGTTTTCCTCAGCTTGTATTCTGACCTCCACACATGTACGATGGCACAGATGTGAGTGCGCATGCACGCGCACACACACAGAGAAATACTAAAGTTCAAATTCACTGACTGTAGTGGGGAAGGCAAAAAAGAATCTTGCATTTGTGTGTGTGTGTGTATGTGTGTGTGTGTGTGTGTGTGTGTGTGTGTGTGTGTGAGAGAGAGAGAGAGAGAGAGAGAGAGAGAGAGAGAGAGTTTATAAAAGGTGTCAGGTAAAGGGATGAGAGGTGCAGGAGAGGGTGAGCAGAGACTCCCTTAGAAACAAGTGTGAAAGACACTTGAAAGACAGTTTGTTGGAAGAGCAAAGCATTCGTGATGGTCTAAGTGAGATGCACAGGCTGTGCACATGCATGCTTTTGTGCGTATGTGTATTCTGCCTACATGAGTGTGTTTGCAGACCTATAACTTTCCTTACTGGAAGAGGTTGAACTTCTACCTTCTAGTTACAGTTTTCATTTCTGCTACATGTACCCACCCAGAAGAGGTGTCCTTCATCCATCTTCCAGCTTGCCACTCTTCCACCTGTTCCCTCTAGGTCTGAGTTCATCTCTCTCCCTCCACAGAGAGACTACCCGTCTTCACCATTGCTACTTGGCATTTCTCTCGAGTTCTTCTTGATCTGCCCATCATCAGCCATTGCCTTTCTGTATTAGAAACCTGACCTTCCTGTATTGGAAATAAACACACCTGTTAGTTAGAGGAGGGTACAGAGGAGCCAGAAATGCAGAGCAAGGCAGGTGCCAGGTAACAGAGAACACTACTAGTATTTTCTAGACATCCCAGATGCTGGGTAACCTCCTTCCTTTTCCCCAGGCAAGTACAGAGGGCTGACCAATGTCTACTTGGGATTGGGTCTAAAACACGGAACATTTTTTATGAAGTGGTCAGTCACAAGGAAGTGACCATGCTGCAGGGCAGACCTTTGCACTGGAGGCAGAGAGTGGGTGGGCTGTTTCTTTCCTCTAACCAGGTGTGTGTCTCTGCTCCCTGTCCAGCTGGTGCTGCCAGAGTACTCCATCCACAGCCTCTTCTGCATCATGTTCCTGTGTGCTCAGGAGTGGCTCACCCTGGGACTGAACGTTCCACTGCTGTTCTATCACTTCTGGAGGTAGGTCTGTCTGGGACTGGCTCATCCTCCTTCACTTCTCCACCCAATGACTGTGTGCCCAGATAGATCAGTCACTAGGTGCCTTTCTTTCAGTTCTTTATCTTAGAAACTTTGTTATAGATACAATTCTGTATGATTAAACACTCTGATTAGAGGAATTTAGGGAAGAAACAGGCTATAGATTATAGCACATTATTGAGGGGAGAAACCCATGCAGAAGCTTGAAGGCAGAAACAATGGAAGACTGTTTCTTGCTGCCTCGCTGGCAGACACATTTAGCTAGCTTTCTTACATGGCTCAGGACCGCCTGGCCAGGGAATGGTAGCTCTTACCTACAATGCGCTGAGCCCTCCTACGTCAGTCAACTGTCGGGACAATGCGTCATAGACATGCCCATAGGTCAGAATGATCCAGGTAGCAGCCCTCAGTTAAGGTTCTTCTGTGAGATGACTATAAGCTGTGTTATACTGACAAACAAAATCACCTAAAACAAACTTACTCTCCAGAGCTGAAGTAAGTCCTCTTGACTCTGCTAACCAACCCCAGTCATGCAGGCTAGTATGAAAAGCAGCTACAACATGATTCACTGTATTCAAAACATAGGAACAACATCGATGCCTGTTTGCTGATGAATGGTAAAGAAAATGTGATATATCCATACAATGGGTATTATTTGGAAGTTAAAAGGACATGTTCTACAGTGTATATGGGCTACAAAGAAAATATAGGTTAAAGATGCCACAACTAATGATCACACATTATATGAGTCTACTGATACGAAATTTTCATAATAGTCAAATTTATAGAGACTTAAGGAAATGAGTTCTTTCCAAAGGCTGAGGGGAGATAGGAAATGACTGCCAGTGGCTAATTTTATTTTGAGGATAAGGATAATGAAAATGTACTGAATTTAGATAGTGGTGATAGATATAAATATACCCTATAAATATACTGAATTGTGTATATACTTGAAAAAAGCAAACTTTATGATTTTTTAATTGTCTCCTGCTTTAAAAAGCACCTACCGGTTGTGCTACATTTTCTAGAGGCAGTTATGTTAAATATTCACTTTTCTACTAAGACTGTGTTTTGGGTCATGGCTGGTTTTCTGTAGGATGGATGTGGAGCAGAAGGGGAAATGCCAAGAAGTGGAGATTGTAATTGTGTGGATAAATTGCCTTCCTTGAACCCTTTAATTCCAGACCTCTGGACCACAAGCCAGCTGGTCCATGGTTGCCACTTTTCCATAGAATATAGCCTTAAATTAGCCACACCTAGAATATTCTACTCTGTCACTAGCAAGTGTATGGAGCACACAGTACTTGCTAGGCATTGAGGGGGATTCTTAGATGAAAATATGTATGAATCTTTATCCTAGGTACATTGAGCAGCAGAAGGGATTATATTCTTTACAGACATCTGAGGACGATGTGTAGGAATGTAGAGAAAGAAACACTTAAGGTAGTCTGAAGAGTGTAGAAAAATCCAGAAAAGCATGTGCAAAGGCCCAGAAGTGAGAGAGTACTTGTTTGGGGGACAATTTTTATTATTCTGCATGGTTGGATAGGGGATCCTGGAGGATGCAGTTGACTAGCAGCTGGGAATCTCATATGGAGATTCCAAGATTCGATGGAGATCTTGGGACCTATAGGGACTGTAAAGCCATGAGAAGTTCTGGAAGAAAAAAATGGCATTGCTTTAGAGGTTTGGAAGGTGATACTTGCAGAGTATGAAGGATGGGCCAGCAGAGATGTACTGAGGTCAGAATCTAATGAGGAACAGGACAGAACTTCAGGTAAATAAATGAAGGAGATGAGATAATGGAGCCAGGTCCTGGCCAGTAAAAATTGACATGTCAAGAGAACAGAATTTTAGAAGTAAACTGACTAGGCTTTGGCCAATGGTTGGTTATGGGTGAGAGAGAGTGAGCCTCTGAGCTAGACAGCCAGGATGGTGACAATTCACCTCACCTGCGACAGCCCATCTGTGCCCCCTCCACCTCACATGCAGTCCTGGGCTAGATCTCCTCCCTACAAAAGAAGTTTCTCCTCAGAGTCTTTAAGTCACGGTCTGTAGATGGAGCCTAGCAAAATGTGGTCAGTGGCTGGACAGGTGGCTCCGTGGTAAGTCACCTCCTTCCTGAATATACAGCCTTGGGTTCTAGCTCCAGCCTCACAAAATAAAAAAAAGGCAATCAACTTGTAAACACTGGATTTGTGCTCTACTCTTAGAGATAGCATGTCCCAAAGGAGGAAAAGGAGAATTGCCATTGTCCCCACTCCTGGAATGTGTGTGCATGGAGGTGGGGAGCAGCCGTGAACTCATTGCCTGTAAAGATCTTGTCTTGGTTCCTGGATCCCTGGTGGCCTACCCTGCTTCCTCATAGGAAGTTATCAGATCACAGAAGACAGACAGAATGAAGACAGAAGTATAGAGTCCTAGAATACCCCCTTTCCTCTCTTTCTTTTCTCTGCCCCCGTGTGTTTATGTATATAAGGCAATGTATATGTGTATGTGTAGTTCCTCACGTAGTGCCATCTACCTTTGTGGGGGAGCACAGTCTCTTGGTGGCCTGAAACTCACTTAAGAAGGCTAGGCTGGCTGGAACCTATGTCTTAAAATCTCCAGTGCTGAAATTGCAACCTCACATCCTCATGCTCAGCATGAACATGAGTTTTGGGTGCTGAGTATGAAATCCTCTGCTTGCAGCATGCTACAGTCTGAGCTGATAGCCCTTGTCTTTCTTCCCCTTTTCTGTCAGGTTATTGCCATGGCATTTCTCTTGCACACAAGTCTGCCCTCACAGTCACTTTGCTTCAGTCAAGCTGGCCAACAGTTTTTAGAAGCTGTTTTTGGGAGGCTATTTGCATACATCACCTTACATCAGCGTCACAATTTTTATCCCCATCTTAAGGCTGAGCCCAGGATGGGTTGATGACTGACCCAGGGAAGGACAATCTGGTGAGCAGCAAGCAAAAGAGTCATTCTCAATCCTTTCCACTGAGTTATTTGGTCACCAATTGTTCTGACTTCGCTTAGTGAGGTCACCCAGGAACAAAGCCACGTGACAGCAAATAGGGTTGAAATCTGCTCTGGAGCAGAGGAGAGGTCAGACCCAAGGGCTATGAGCTGGCAGCTGTCATGGAATCTGGCTTCTGATGTCCTGTTAGCATAGTGTCGGTGACAGATAATGCCAGTGCAATTCTCTGAAGGGGAAGGAAGAGGTGACTAGATGCCAGCTCTGCAGGTGTGTGCTATCATGACAGGCAGGCCATGTCACCCTTCAGAGTGGAGAGCGCTTCTGTTCCAGGTCTGTATCTCTGCCTCCCAGGATCCTTTTCCATGACCAATGAACAGCATAAGGCTATTCCAGCTGCACTGGGATCTTGGGCTCCACAAGGGAAATATGCCCTGCAGATGAGGCTGGGATATGAACTAAGAGCTGCAGACACCAACAAGGGACCCAGTTGTTCAATGAGTCCTCCTGGCCTTGGTCAGCAGCTGAGAGGTTGGCATGGCTGTGGCCATTGATGAAGACTCTTCTTCTACCTACCTATGGTTCTCTTTCTCAGCTTCTCCAAGATGGTTAATGTTCTATCTGGGCCTCTCTCTCAAACAAACAAACAGACAACAACAAATTAGCCCATACCCTTAAAAATGATTCTATTAAGTCTCTCCACGGTATCCAGGAGTTTAAATGAGAGTCTGGGGAGGGGGCACTAGCCCAAGGCACTTAGTATTCAAGGCAGACTGTGGACACTGAGGAGGTGGTGATACAGTTCTACCCAAAAGGAGCTCTTGATGCTTCCTAGGGAATACCAGGCTATCAGAATCAACCTCAAGCAGGAAGGCATTATTTAGGCTCATAGATTAAGGGATTACAGCCTGCTGTGGTAGAGAAGGCACATTCCCCCCACCCCAACACACATATACAGAGCTTGGTACCAAGTGTATCCACACAGGAGCCTGTGGGGGAGAGTCCACATTCAGACCCTCTGCCAGAGCACCTTTATATGATCCCAGAGGTCTGCTGGGGGACTTAAACCCCCCAGCAGAAGGTTGTGGCCAAGTTGTACTACAGCATTGGTTGGACTCCGATTTTGACAGGAGGCACAGATTTGAGGGGCCTTGGCCTGACAGTGTGGGGGAGCCCTCAGGCCCGAGCCTCAGAGACATCATTGTCATGTCCTCTTTCCTGCAGGTATTTCCACTGTCCAGCAGACAGTTCAGAACTGGCCTACGACCCACCGGTTGTCATGAACGCGGACACCTTGAGCTACTGTCAGAAGGAGGCCTGGTGTAAGCTAGCCTTCTATCTCCTGTCTTTCTTCTACTACCTGTACTGGTGAGTCTGCCCCGCTCCGTCTCCCGAAGCAAAGGGATTTCAAGCTGGCTTCGGAGTGGTAGCTTTCGGGAGGTGGCTACCCAGACAGGAAATCTTGGCTAGTTGAATCTGATCCCACTTGTCTAGCCCTGACTCAGGAGCAAGGGTTTCTAGGGAAGGGAGATGCCACTGTTCGCATCCTTAGCAACTCAAGGAAACATCTAATAACATCTTAGGAGGTAGCTGAAGGACTATCAACGGCTTCTTCCCAGCAGGGGTTTCTGCTCTTTAGAGCCCAGCAGCTCAGCCTTTAGGGGTGTCAGTGAACTGAGGGGCTCAGCCTCATCGCCCTTTGCCCTCAGCTCGTTTGTGAAGATTCTTGGCCTTTCTCCCTCCAGTGACAGTCACACCCTGCAGAGTGGCACATTGGTCATTAAGTGCTTATGCTGCATACTTCCGTGTTTCATAACACCGTCCTAATTGAGCAGATCCTGCCGACTCTGCAGCCCCGCTTCCGGATCCCTCCCCTCCCCTCATCACTTGGACGCCCTAGCTCAGCAGAGTGCCGTGAGCTGTCATCTTGTGGTCTGTACTCCAGAGGCTGCTTGTTCTGAAAATGTCTCCTCTTCCCTCTTGGACTCATTTCTGAGGCCTTTTCCTGATCACTTTGCTATCTTGTCCCTATCTTTGTAGCATCACAGATGTCCCCAAACACCCCAGTGCTGTCTCTGCAGAGGCAGAGGAGGGTGAGGTGCTAATTTCACAGCCACCCCTGGGTTCAGATTCGGTGTAGCTGGCTGGGGAGTTAGATTGCCTAACATTCAAAACAAACTCTTTATGCATTACTGAATTTACTCTTACCCACATATTTAAATTGACAAACCTGGATCTGTAATGGTCAAAACATTTTCTAAGGACACAGATAATAGTCATATCAAGTATGATTCAAAGGCTGAACGTCAAACTGAGTACAGAACCCCTTGACAAGTCTTTTATCAAAGTGAGAACCAGGGGTTAGAGACAGGAAGCTGGTTATAGTACAGTTGGCTGATAGCTTTCAGGCCTATTTGTAGGCATAGATCAGCTGTCCAGGTTTCTCCATATGACTCTGCTACATGTATCTGAGGTCCTTGCTTCCTCCCTCAGTCCAGCAGATAGAGAGGCCCAGGAGGTGTAGCTTCATGGTTTACCTCATCTGTGAGGAGCTGGGAGGAGGGGGTCACAGAGTTACTTTAGTGCGTTCTTCATGAAGTCAAGGGTTATTCCAGCCTCAGAGTTTTATTCTTTATGGAGGGTTCAGATGCTTCCTACTCCAAGATGAAAAAGCTTGATGCCCCTGGAGCCTACCTGGAGAAGCTGAAGTGACCAACAGCTCACCCAACTCCTTTTGGCTAAAGGCTTTAGCAGCTTCAGCTGGCTGCCTTCCCAGGAGGCTGCAGAGGGTGGGCAAAGCTTGTCTGAAGACAGAGGCCACTCCTTGGAGGGTTTTCAGGTGGAGTTCTTCTCTGAAGTAGACTCACTCTCACTCTTCTCTTGAGGCTACAGGCCACCTTCAATCATAGGCTGAGTGGCCTAGATAGCAGCAACCCTCTTTAAAACCAGCAGAACATGGCTAGGCCTTCTCTGGCTTCTGGCCCGTTATCCTAACACCATCTTACTTTGGGAGACTGAAGCAGGGCCCTTTATTTTGGGTTTGAGCTGTTGGAGCCAAATGTAGAGGAATTTCCAGAATGCAACATTGCTGTCTGCTGGGCCGTTGGGCATGAGGGTTAGCATGGGCAGTGTTGGTGGCCCTGGGCCCTGATCTGGGAGATCACTCTATAACTAAGTGCTTCATAGACCACTGAACTTTCTGTCTTCTAATCTCAGCTGCAGCTTGCCGTGACATTCAGAGCACACTCATGGCTTTGTCTTCAAAGCACAGTTGTACACAGCCCTCCTCTGCCTTCCTGCAGCGCATGCATCAGCTCACTCTGCCCATAGTCTTCACTGTACTCAACATCAAAGTGCCTCTTTTGTTCCTAGATGACCTCGTTATTTCCATCTGGGGAACTCCCAAACCCAGACCCAGAACTGGCAGAGAACACAGAGCACTCACCTGGGCTGTGGGAAGGGACTGGAGGCCCTTGCAGAGCAGCCTCTAGCTGAGCGCAGTGCTGGAAATGCTGGAGCTAAGGACTGCTGGATAGTGAGGTGTAATTCTTGATGTTCCAGAGAGGTTAAGAAATGTCTCCAAGCCCAAGTACTGAGCCTTGTTCTACTGTACTGTGCTAGTCATGAGGCTCCTACCACTGTCTCCTTCTCAGAGTGTCTTGTGGTACAGATGACAGGTGACATTTGAGAGTTATGTGTGGCAGGGATGAGGCTATAGTCAACTGGAGAGTGAGTCCAGTGTGGACAGGTTGCCTACTCGGTAGGTGGATCTTTTTTCTTTTTCTCTCTTTCGCTTTGCATCCTTCTCTCCGTTCTTTTGTCCCCCTTTCTCTTACCCTTTATCCACCCTCGCCCCATTCCCTTCTCTTCCCTCACCTCACCTCTTCTCTCCTCTTTAGTCCTCTTTCCTTGTCCTGGAGAGCAAATCAAGGCCCCGACCCCCATGCTAGACAAGCAATCTACCACCGAGTTACATGTCCTCAGCTAGACAAGCAATCTACTCCTACGTGCCCTCAGCTCTTTTTTGACTTATTTTGAGACATAGTTTTGTGGAAACGCCCTGGTCAGCCTCAACCTTGAAGCTTCAGTCTACAGAGCAGCTGGGATCACAGGCCTGTGCCCCAAGCTGGCTAGACGGGTTCCTAGTATAACCCTCACCCACGTTATCGCCGAAGCTGCATCATCCCATTACTTGGGACATTCTGGTCACACCTTGGTGGTTTCCTCCGAGTCTATACTTAAATTGCTTATGGGCCACTTGTCTCCAGATGGCTGAGGACTCATCTGTTTCCTTGTCTATCTCTGCAGTGTTCTGCCCAGGGCACATAGCACATAGTAGGCATTCACAAAATCCATGATGTTTATTCTCATAGCTTGGCTGCACATTCCTTCACGGGCAGGGTTTAGGCCACACACTCACCATTATTTCCCTGCACCAAGAAGAGTGCTTAGTATGTAGTAGGTGTTCAATGAATACCAAATAAAAGAATCACAGTAAGTTAAACAGGGTTATCCACAGTTTGACTCAGTCCACAATGGACAGAGGACTGGCTTTAGAGTTAGAATGAGGTTGATCTGTCATGAGACGTACTGTAAGAATCCATCTGTCAAACTCTAGACCTAACCAGTGGAGCCTGATGCACGTGCCATGTCTGCCTCTAGATGGGAGAGTAGCTCAGTGGTTAGAAGAAATAGTTTGGTTTTGTTTCTTAGGCATTGTGTTAGAGTTAGGGGAGGGGTCTCTAATGTACAAAGCTGTCCTTCTGCCTCTTCTAAATAGACAAAGTAGCAGACTGTAGTTCTGGCCAACTCATCAGCCTTGCGGAATTAGCTTGAAGCCCTTCTCTGGCCACAGGCATGCTGGTCCCCCTACTCGGTCACTACTTGTCCCCTAAAGAAGGAGGTTTAGGATCTATATACCAAGTTAAGATTCACTTACATTATTTGCCCGGAGGACTGTGTTCATGTACCCATCCTGGCATGGGTAACAACTGTCTTCATCCTGACTCTTGGAACTGACACACTTGGGGACCCTTAGACACAGCCAGTTTAACAGCAGCTGGTAGCATGAAGTATCTGCTGTGCCCATAATTGCAAGAAAAGGGATGAGCCACGGTGATCATCCCAATGAAGTGTACTCACAGGCATCCAAAAACAACACCCTTTTCATGGGGGACACAGGATTCATCCTACCAGACAAACATTTCTGCATTGTGGGGTGTAGCGAAGCCTCAGTAAGTGAGTCAGAGACCATTAGAGACAGGAGTGGGGTAAATCCATGGGCTCCAGCCTTTAAAGGGGACTGAGAGCCCCAGGCTCCAGCTGACACCTGCTTTCTCATTTCTGTTTGCATCCAGCATGATCTACACTTTAGTGAGCTCCTAACTCCTGCTGATGGAGAGGCCAAGGCTGGGGAAGGACCAGACGGGGATGATGGAGACACCCAGCCTGGCAGAGACTGATTGGAAGGAACTGGATTCACATGGCAGACAGGGACATGTTACCCATGTGTGTCCATTGCTGTGTGTGTTGCTGCCTTTGGCGTTCACATCCCACGTGGATAGCAGAGCCCCTCTGAGTGCCAGGGTTCCTGCTTGTAGCTGATGAAACACTCAACCTCCGGAGATGCAGTTGTTGCTTCCTTCATCCACTTCCCTGAGCATCAGCACCTTACGAGTTCACATGAAATACCTGGCTGGATGGTGGGAATGAGGCTGGAAGCTAGAAGGTACCACCAAGGGACAGAATGACTCAGAGCCAAGGCCAGGTCTTCAGAAACGATTGAGACCCTCAAGGATACCATGAGATGCCCAAGACTCTTGTTATATTTCCTTTCCAGAGTGATGGCCTCATGCTTTGATCAATGCAAGGCCAAAGCTGTGGGGTCTGCTCTGAGCCTGCTGCCATGTCATTTTTGGGCTCTGTTTATGTACAAGAACCTAAGTAGTGACTTTCTGAGCTGAGTGTGGGTCAGCAAGTTGGCAGCAAGTTATGTCCAATGAGAACTGGGTAGGGGAGTGTGAGAAAATGGATTTTTAAAAATGTTTGCAACATGTCCCAGGTGTGAGTTCTTTACCATCTCAGGATGTATCCTGCCACTGCACCAAAATCCATCAGAGTTCCAGCATGCCAATCATCTGGCTGGCATGAGCCAAAGCCTAAAAAATAACCCTCAAAACAGAGAAACAGAGAGTTTCTGTCCATGGGTATGGACAGCCAGGAAGTGAGACAATATAATTATCACTTCAATTGATGCTGCACAGCCTTTGTGCTGCTCAGTTCAATGTGGGGACATCCGCTTATTTGAATTTTCCACTTGGCTTTTGCTCCTTTTTTGGGTGGGAGTTGTATGAGTGGGTGTAAATAGTGAGAAGGCTGAGATTTTTATGATGTTTAAATTGGGCACAGTGATTTTGACCTAATGCCTCAAACTTCTTGCTTTTCTACCGTCACACACACACATACACACTCATGTGCGTGTGCACACATGCACACACACACACACTATTTATATATACTTCCATCTGAATCCTGTGACTCAGGTTTTTGAATGGTGTTTGTGTAACACATTATGTGCTATGTTTAAAATGCAGCAACAACTTCAGCGGCTCACCTCGCCGGCTCCTTCATTTCAATCCATTCCAGGCTGGATGCGTCTCCATATGGTTGGCAAACCAGTAGGTAGAAAAGGCAGTTTCAAAATGACACTGTGCTTCTAAAAATGCTGCAGAAAACAAAATAGGGGGAAAAATAAAATAAAATTTACAAGGAAGAACAAAAACAAAATGGAGTTTCCCTGAGAGGCCAGCAGTATAAAACCATAGCCTTTACAGGTAGTTGGCGGTTGCCATTACTACTGCTGGGTAACTTGCTGAGACCTCAGCTGGGCCTTCACAAGATGGCTAGGTAAGGCCAGCAAACTCCATGACCATCTTGCAGAAAAAGCAACTGAATGTAGATGTAGGATTCATCTACCCCTAGATGTAGGGGTCTGTGTGCCTCTCTGGATGAGTCTGTTTCACATTTCATCTTCTTCCAAAAAGGCTCAAAGTGGCTTTTGACAGGAGACACCAATATCAAAGTTTGTCAGTGTGGAATCAGGAAATCCATACTCTAAGGCTTTACATTTTATAGACCACTTTCCTGGAATATTAATTCCTCCACAAAAATCCAGTTGTTTTCTCGGTTTTAATGAGAGGAAACTTTGAAGACCTGCCTTTGAACCTGAAGTCTGACTTAAGAGAACATGTCTTTTCTGTCACCTCAGTAGCTGAGGGTCCTGCCTGAGTTCAATGGCTAGTATTGACTTTTATGGGAAAAGATTTGAAAGCGTGGAGCATTAGAGGAAGTGCTTGGGGGCATGGATTTCTTTAAGGGAGGTGAGCAATTGTTCACTTAGGCCTTTATAAAGTTTCTCTAAACTGATGACTCTTTATGAAAGAAAAGCATCCAGAACTTTCCCCTGTCTCATTTGTGATGGGAAATAAGTCCAGTGATCTCATGGGCATTACAACTAATTTTCAGTCCCTCAGGAGCTCATTTTCCTGATGGTGAGAATAAGCAGGATGGGCTGTTGATGAAGTGAAGGTGTGTGCCAGGCGCCTCGGTAAATGAGAAGAACCACTTGCAGACATGTGCTGCTGGTCAGAGGCGGAGCTTTAAAACCGTGGAGGCTTCTTCTCACATAACTTCATTTGCATGGATAACTTTGTCTCTTGTTGTATGCCCCACAGAAGAAAGGAGAGGGCAAGGCAAAAAAAAAAAAAAAAAAAAAAAAAAAAAAGCCTCAAATTTCCCAGAGCGTAAGAATCCAAAGAAAATGTTTTTGTTGAGCAAGATAAAGCCCAGGTACCAAGCATAGGTCAGGATGCTTCAGGGGCATAGCCTTTGCCCGAGCTGGCCTGTAGTATGGGCCCTATTTCCCTGCTGTAGCCCCGAGTGACTGTTTTGTGTGGCCTGGAAGGTGGAGAGTCATCTAAGGTCACCCTTTGCTAAGGTGAGAGAAGAATGCCAGGCTCTACCCTGGCTTGCTGCAAAGATGGTGTGATTTCACGTCTGCTGTAGCCGCTAATGGTGAGTACTCTGCATAGGAAATTCTGCTGCCATCTTCACGCACGCTACCCAATGCCCCAGCTTCCTGCCAACCATCTGATACACATCTCATTCAGTCCTCACATTGAAGGAGGTACTATGACTGTCTTCAGAATCATAGTTAAAAGCTTTGGTACAAAACTTACAGAGGTCAAGGACCCAAGCCAAAGTCACACCCGCTAAGTTGCCAACCTGAGTTTTTTTTTGCTTCAGGGGCATTGATATTTTTGCATCTTCAAATGAGTGCTCTGCAGTATAGGGAGGGTGCTGGGATGTAAAAAAAAGAGGAAAAGGATTGATGATGACAGGAGAGGAGCCCAGCAGCAGACCTCACATGTCACACAGCAAGCAACCTGTGGTGCCTGACTGCAATCAGAAAAACAAACTTTATGATGCTTAACTTTTTTGAGACCCCACTTTCTCATCTGTCACAGGAGGCCCAGCCACCTCCCATGTGTGTGGTATGTCAGCTGTGTCTAGAGAGCTCATAGCAGAGAGCCTCTCTCTATAATCTTGTCCCAGGAAATCTCATTTCCTGGTCCTCCCCACACTGCCCTTCCCTCTGTTGTGCTAGAGGATTATGCCGAAAAAAACCTAGATGTGTCTCACAGTAGTAATGCTCAGAGTCTGTCTTCTTTCTGCCCCCTCTCCTTCCTGGGGGTGGTGGTAACAGTCCTAGCCATGCAATAGGGGTAACAGCTCAGCCTCAAGAAAAATGCCCCCCCCACTTCCTATTTTTAGGCTTGGTAATTGCACTAATGTTGAATAAAATTGTCATCGTTATGACAGTTTTATTCTCCCACATAAGAGATGAATGCAGCCAGCAAAATACTTTGACAACAATTAATTGTGCTCACACTGTGTTATCACGCAGATCCGTTTTACAGCCCTTTCTTTTTGGGGGGCCTCGGGCTGCTCTGTTCCATACTGTGCTCTGGCATGTGACTGTGTAGAACCTTCCCCTGTTCTTAGAGCCAAACAGACCATCTCTCCTGCTGCTTACATTCCAAGGTTGAGCCCCAAAGTGAAGCCTGCGAGTGAGTAAGAAGAGATGGGTTCAGGATTGTTCTTATGACAGTACTCTCCCTGGAGATGGCGCTAAGCGAGGCTGAGCTTCTTCAGAACACTGCCTGGTGGGTATTCCTGGGGAAAGGTCGGGTCCCTGTTTGGGAAGAGGAATGTTTCCTCACCGAGAACTGCAGAGAAGGGGATGAGCATGTCCAGCACATTCCTCACAGCTGTTAGAACAGGAAGACCTCAGTCAGAACTGGAGGTTGGGTCTCAGCTACTGCTTATGGTCTAGAAACAGCCACCACAAGAGGACAGCTTCCAGACTTTGACCTCTGTGTGGCCATTTCTGCCACCCCCACACCCATGCACTCCATCCCTCCTTCTTCAACATCCCTGGATGCCCTGGAGAGGCTTTTCTAGGTCTTGAACTTGGACCCTTGGCTACTACGTGGCAACCATGAGTTCAAGTGAGCTGTGTATTCCTGTAATCCAGGATTACAGGAATCAGCTTCTCTGTTTCATAAAGAGTTTTCTAGAAGTTCAGTGCAGCCACTGTTAAAACCAAAGTTATGTAAGCTTAGATTAATGATGCGGAGGACAAAGATTTGTAGTTACAAACCTATTCCAACATACATTTACTTTTCTTGGTGCTCTTTAATTTCTGACTGTTGTGTTTGTGGTGGAATGTGAATGTCACGTGATTGTATGCTCCTGTTCATTCCTCCCAGCCTCAAGTTCACTGATAACATTAGTACCTGGAAATCGTCTGTGATGAAAGTGTTTACATCACAGAATTTGGCAAATGGACACCTGCTCCCTTTTCCTCTTCCCCAACCCCGATCTGAGTGTGGGTTGAACACTTACTATTAGTTCACCTTGGTTTTCACTCTGGCACAGTTATGTGTCCAAATCAAGGGGCCAGTAACCACGGCGATGATAGCTGCATCTTCAACACAGCAGTGGATTTGCAGTGGCTGGTGGTCTGGGGTTAGCACCTGCCTTCATGACCAGGCTGGACATCTACTCTGGCTGGGACACCAGTGATGCAGCTAGTGTTGTCTGCTTGAAATTGTGTGGGGGTTATCATCTAGCTTTTCGTGAATTTGACCTGTAGCTACCAGCTTATAAAGAGAAAGTTACTTTTGTCTTCTGGGCTTAGAAGTTTCTGTCCCTGGTTATCTGGCTTCATTTATGCCTTTGGGCTCACGGTGGCACATCATGGTGGAAAAAAAGAGACAGAAAGAGACTGGGGTCTCAGAGCGTCTTCTTAAAGGTTCTACTGCTCCCCAGTGGTACCATCCTCAGGACCTTTCAGAGATGCTAAAGTCCAAACTACAAGTCATGAGTGATGGCACATGCTTAGAATCCAGCCCTCTGGGGCAGGTGTAGGGAATCATGAATTCAAGACCACCTGGGCTACACAGTGAAACCCTGCCTTTGAAAAGAAATCAAGTTTGACAACAGGAAGGCAGCCATTTAAGGAGCCCAGCGGCACAGGGAGTGGTGCTTGGAGGAATCCGGGATCAGCCATACCTACTTTGCAAAGCATGAAAATGCTTTGATCCAAAGACCCTAGTCTTACTTTTCTCTGCTAACTTGGGTGGGGCCTTTGTCCTTCTTTTGAGGAAAGTCACTTCAGGGTCCCCATGCAAATGGGATCCATGCCTCCTCTCAGAGTACTGGGGTGAATAGAATTCATATTCTGCTAGGTAATGTTGCTAAAATTCCATCCCAGGGGGAGATGTAAGCAGCACCCACCTTCTAAGAGCCAACCAGAGTTTACTCTGGGGAACCAATAAATTTATTGGGCTTCCTTACAGAGCATAGTTGAGGGATTACTTACAGGAGTATGGGTGCTCCACCCCCAAAATGCCACACCTGGAAAGCCTTTATTCATCAGGGACCAGGGCTTCCCCACAGCCATAGAGGGGAACCCCCCCTTGCTGCAGGTATCACCCCCGCCACCCCACCTCATCTCAGCCACACTAGGCTGCCTACTCTAGTTCCTCCCCAAGGCTGAGTGCAATTAGGCAGCATAACATACAATAGGTGTTAGAGAGCAGCTGGATGCTCAGGTGAGAGTCTCTCAACCCTTCTAAATGTCCATAAAGGAATATCAACATTTAACAAGCCCAGCTGGGACAATCCCTTTTAAGGACACTCAGCTGCAGAACCCCAGGATGGCAGCTTTTGGCTGGAAGAACAGTCACTCACAATAGGCATCCACCTACCTCATGTTCAAAGCAGCCAAAATAGAGCTTTGTAAGGTACCTACCTAGTTTTGTACTTGGTGCATGAAATAAGTCCCACTACTGATGCTCCTTCCTTTCTCAACTAATTCTGGGGCCTGGCTCTCTCTTCTTGCACAATCTCTTTTACGAAGTCTCCATACGGTACCCCTAGGTGTCTCAGGAAAACACCTGCCTTGTGATTTGGAAATACAGTGGGCTCAGACAGTATTATGTTCTCTGGAATTCAACTGCCTGAGAAGCCAGCAAGAGGGTCTTAAGGTCAGGACTGAGTCTCTGTTCAAAAATCACCAAAGTGAGAACAGCAACCCTTGTCCTTTTCAGAAATGCTTGTGGCAAGATGATGTGTGTCTGTTCCAGAGCATGAGAAGAAAAGAGGAGAGGCCAGTTAAATGCCAGGCCCACAGTAAAGCATAATGAGACAGCCATCGGCCCATACCCAGGATGGTGGGTTTGGATCCTGTGGTGAAGACAGCCTAATAGTGTAAAAGGCTCTGGGCAAGGGATTCTGCCCACCAACTGCCCTTAAGGGAAAGTCTTAGGGTGCTATTCTGCTTTCCTATAGCTAAGTGGGAAATGACCCTCAACGTTGAGGTAACTTTCTAAGCTCCATAAAACAGATCAAGCCCTCTCCAAGAGTGGAAATACCTAGCAGGTAGGTTAGATCATATATGGAACCCTGTATTGGAAGTAATCAGCCTTTATCCTTAAGAAGTATTTCAAGACTATTATAAAACAATCAAGCCCTAAGAGCTAGAACTTGACTGTGTTGTAAGTCCAGTGCAAAAATTACCAATAAGACTGTAAGAAAATGAGCACAGATTGTATTTTACACTTAAGATATGTGTCACCCTGCCATAAGTTGGTTACTGGGAATTTCAACATTTTGACATTCAGTTCCACAGGTAAGGAGGGTCAACCCATGCCAGACTCAGAGTCTGAAGCATATAGATGTTGGCACTTTCTAGGATGCTCAACAGAGATGACTCTAAGATGAATGGTCCTGTTGAGCAGACATCATTGGACCTTGCACTTGACCTGTTCCTTTCATTTTTTGTGTAAGAAGATAGCAAATCAGTGCAGGACAAGAGTTAAACCAGGGCAAGGAAAAGGCACTTGAGAAAAATGTCAGAAATTCAGACACTCTGGAAGAAATACAACATATAAACAGAAGATCTGAAATGTTTCAAAATCCCTACAGGGGTGAGGGCAAAAGGGCTTGGGGATGGCTAGCGTAAGTGGTAAGTGTTTAGTGAGACTCAGAGCTCAGGTAGTTAATCATGCAATCTGCCTTTCTCAATTCTGTCATTCTTTCAGGTAAGAAGGATTTCGGAAACCTTGACCCAAGGAGAACCAAGGGCTGGCCTTTGGATGTTGTTTATTGAGAGAGTCTTGACTGGTAGTCAAAACAGTATTTTTTTGAAGAGTGACATACAGGAAACTCATACCTAACTCCCTAGGTGCCATCAAGGGGCCTGAAGTGATTTGTAGTGTTGGTAGTTGTGGGGTACCTCTAGAAGCAAGGTCAGTGGCCCCCACTATTCTGATATGGGGATCCTGGAAGAGAAGAGAGTGACAGGCAGTTCTAAAGATTGACACTAGCGTCCTCTCTTACCCTTCTTTGTGCATGTTTAACTTTTGGGGGGATTGATTAGCTTGGCCCCCAAGGGAAGTTGGAGAGAGATGGCTTGAAGTGTGTAATGAGATGCAGTCTGGGTTCACAGTCTCTTCACTTACAGTGCTCCAGAGCAGCCTGAGGTGGAATCTGAGGAATTCCCGGGTGTAAGGCATTCAGAAGTGATGGGAACCCTGGTTCCTCACCAGATATTTTATGCTTAGTTTTCCACCAGGGCTGGGTGGTTGACCAGGAAATCTACAAACTCTTATATCATTTAGCACTGGCCTTGATGTAGGAAGGACCTGACTCCATTTCTTGTTGGCTGTGTGATGCTGATTGCATTGTTTAGTCTGAGTCTCAGTTCACTCAGCTGTGAGAGAGGAACATTAATGAATGGTTTTGAAAGCAAGATGATGTGAATACTGAATAAAATTATTTACATGAAGTCAGTTTAGAGTATGGAAAGATATGAGGGATTATTAACATAGTCACAGCAGGAGTTTCTCCACAATAATTTTCAATAATAAATCTAAGAGCTGGAGATATGGCTCAGTGGAAGAGTGCTTGCCTGGCGTGTGGAGGGCTCTGGCTTCATCTCCAGCATGGAAAAAAATTAATGTGTAAATTAAGTTTTTATGGACACTTTTTGTTGGAGCAAAATAGAGATGTCAGAGTCAGTATAAGGAAGAGCCAGAATGTCCCAATATGACTGAAGAATTAGAAGAGAGCCAGAAATAGGTAGATTTGTATATTCAAAAGCCCACTCTGGCTTTTGAGTGTCAGTTGAGTTGGGAAAATGTTTCAAGTATAGCAGAGACTCAGGTGAGAGACACAAAGGCTTATAAAGAGCAATAAATTACATGTGTAAATAATAGATTGCTAGAGAGAAAGGCTGAGAGGATGAACCTGAGGAAGACAGATTACTGCTCACTAAAAGTTTGTCCTTGATGTGTAGCATATCCCACCCTGTGTAAGACTGTTGGCTGGTAGGACACAGATGTTTGTGACCCTGTAGTTTGGCATTACCCCCAAGGCTAGTATTTTAGCCATGCCTGAACATCTGAGTCCTTAAATGAGAACCTCAGCCATGTTGATAACATTACTGAAAAAGCTATTTCTGTAGTGAACTATGTTCAGCTGGTATAATTCATAGCTTCATTAAAACTGTTCCAAGTCTTTCCATTATCATTTTCCTAAAATTATTTTCACTGAGATCAATTATCTTCTGTGCAAAATTCATGAAGAAGATTAGTCAGATTTCTAAAATTATAGCTTCTGTCACTGTGAGTTTTACATGGAACCTCTAATTTTTATTAGGTCCAAATTTCCTGAGTCAGGCTTTGCAGTACTAAATTCTTATAGCAATGTGTAGACACTACTAGATTTATTATAGGGTGCTTTTTCAGCCTACTGAACTTTTACCCAAGAGTGAAAACTGTACCAATTCTATTTTTGGTGGTGGTCCATATCAAATTCTAGTTTCCATTGTTATCCATCAGAAATAATTCTTCAGTAAATTCATAACTCACATGTCTTATCATGGGCAAGAGAGTTTTTAAGCATTGTCAAGATTATTTTATTCTGGCTAGTTCTGCCAGAGATATTACTCATCATTGGATTCAGGAGTGACCATTCACTTTTATTTTATACTTAATGTTTATGAATAGCATTAGCTGCTGTGTATGGATAGCATCAGCCATAGTGTTTGGGTATTTCTCCGTGAATGCCAGACTGGGGTTGGCTGTATCTTTGGCTGGTTATTCTACTGGGCCATATTTGTTGGAGTAGAGATGTCAGAGTTAGTATAACAGAGGTCCAGAATGTTCCAATATAAGTGAAGCATTAGAAAAAGGATAGAAATATGGTAGATTTGTTGGTGTCTTATTTGGGTTTCTATTGCTATAAGAGACACCATGAGTACAGCACCAGGCAGGCAGACATGGTGCTGGTAAAGGGGCTGAGAATTTTACATCTTGATCCTGCAGGCAACAGGAAATAAACTGTGTCCCACATGGGGCATAGCTTGAACATATGAGACCTCAAAAGCCCACCTCCACAATGACTCTCTCCAGCAAGGCCACATCTACTCTAACAAGGCCACACCTCCTAATAGCGCCACTCCCTACAGGCATTCAAACACATGAGTCTACAGAAGGTCACACTTATTCAAACCATCACATACAGTCAAAAATCCACTCTGCCTATAGAGTGGTGGCTGGGTTGGGAGATAGTTACAAGTATATCAGAGACTTGGGTGAGAGACACACTACAAAGATGTCTAGATCAAGCATTTACAGACCACTTACTGTGTGCCAAGCAGTAGCCTGAATGTCTCATGAACATCAGATCCTCACATCACTCCATGGGGTAGGTGCTGTCACGAATTCTCATTCAATAAATGAGGAAACTGAAGTGACAGAGACTTAATGTATTCTCTGAGATGAGAAGCCAGTAGTTGGTAGATTTGTGTCCAGGATTCAACTCCAGGGAGTAGGTAGACTTCAGGCTTGAGCCCCTGGCTTCTGGGGTGTTTAATTGGCTCAAGGAAGAAGAGGTACAAAGGGTAGTTTTTTAAACTGCATTGGAAGATAGAAACTGTGGTGATTCATTGAAAGCTATTCATTTTTTAAAAAATAATATTTTTTATATTTTGAAAATGCACATTTATACAGATTCATTTTGCTCATAATCACTACCTTTCTCTAGCTCCCTCTAGTGCCCATCACCCCTTCCTTCCCAATTTCATCTCCTATTTTTGATTACTAATAATACCAGCCATAAGGTGGTGAATTTAGCACAAAGCTCGAGCCACTTGGGAAGATGGTACCTCAACTGAAGAATGACCTAGATGAGATTGGCCTGTCACTGAGGCATTTTTATGAATTGCTAATTGATGTAAGAAGTCCTGGCCTTCTGTGGGCGGTGCTGTCCCTAGTCAGTTAGGTTGGATTATACAAGACAGGCAGTTGAGCAAGCCAGAGGGACGTAAGTGAGCAAGCATCCTTTCTCCATGATCTCTACTTCAGATCATGCCTCCAGGATCCTGCCTTTAATTCCTGCCTGACTTCCCTGGGTGACAGAGTGTAACCTGGGAATTTGTAAGATTAAATAAACCTTTTCCTCCCCTCCAAGTTGCTTTTGGCCATAATATTTTATTATAGCAGTAGAAAACAAACTAGAACACTCCCAGAGTTCAATTATGAGTGCTACCTATACGTGCATGAGGGTGGGGCCATCCACTAAGGCATAGGCAATCTACTATTGGCCATGTGTCAGGCTATTTCTTGAGAGAGATAAATTGTTTAGGAGAAAATAATGGGCTCAGTGTCATGTTGAATATGGCATTCCTATTTATAGAAATAATAAGAGTTTGAGGCAAATGGATGGATTTGGAGAATATCCTCCTGAGTGAGGTCTCACAAACTCAAAGATAAACAGGGGATGTACTCACTCATGAGTGGACTTTAAACAAAAAAAGCTTAGCATGTCCAAGCTGCAAACCACAACCACTGAACAACTTGGGATCTGAAACACCTTGGACCGGCACCTTGGAACTCACTCCCCCTAGAGGAACACCTGACTCAGTCTTGATTTGGGGTGAGGAAAGCAGACTTGCCTGGAGTGGATGCTGAACTAAGCCACCTCCTGCCCTTGCCAGGGAGGAGATAAACTGATGGAGACAAGAGTGAGTGACTGGGAGGGGTGGGAGGGGGAAGGGAGCCTGAAAAGGGGATACATGGATTTTAAAAAAATGACCTTTTTTTATTATTCACAATAAAAAAAGAAGAAAAAGAAAAAAAATGATGACTGACAGCTTTCAAGCCCCGTAACTCTCGCTATCTCTTGTCTCCTTTCTCTTAGACCATCTAGAAGTCCCAACCACAGAAAACATGGCTGTGTGTGGGAACCCATGCCTGGCTCTACCCCATAAGCACAACAGAAGCAGAACCAGCATCTTTTATGGTCCCGAGCCATTTTTTAAGCCTGTGTGAGGGCTTGCCCTGCCCTCTGGGGAGTTTTCTCTATGTGAGCAGTGAGCTTCATTCATACACTCCTATGGTGCAGGAGCAGCCTTCTCAGCCTCAGCATAGAAAGCAGACTGTGGATGGGGTTGGTTGAGCCTCCATATCATGGAGGCCAAGCCTGGGACAAAGCAAATCCCAAACTCAGCAGAGGTTTATCTGTGACTTCCATGAAGTTTCCAGTCAAGCAGATCCAGGCTCCTTTTATCTTGTATCCCTCTATGTCTCCAAGGTCTACAGAATTCTCTCTGTTCAGCAACAGAAAGGAGCAGACTTAGGAGATGATGCAGCAGGGTTTGGATGAGCTGGGCGTGGAAATGATATTTCAGCACACTGTCTCTGTCTCTCTCTCTCTCTTTCTCCTTTTGATCAGAATTTGGTTGTGTGCCCCGATCACCCACACAGCAGGCAGGGGTTGGTGAATGTGTGGCAGCTCCTGCCACAGGTACATTGGGTTTGAATGTCATTTGGTTACTGAGATGTTTAGAAGGTGTTAGTATTTTGCACGTGGAAGAACTCTCTAGCACGCTGCCAAGAGCCATATTAGGTTTACTAAAGGAGTGAGTTGGGGAGGGGAAAGAAGAGGAAGAGAGAGAGAGGGTAGGGAGCAGAAAAGAAAAGAGAAGGTCTCCCACGTGATTGGGGCTTTTAAAGGTAGACATCAGAGGCCCCTCAGAGCCCTTGGATTGGGGGGAGGAGGGCTGCAACAATCTAACAGAAGACACGGAAGGATTTTGAGAAGGCTAAAATCACATATTTATAAATCACCTACTAGATAAGAAATGGAAAGAACACGGAAAGACAGTGACCCAAATGTCATAGTAGCTTTTTGTTTAGTTTTCAGGGATTCGTTTCCAGAATGTCACCATTGGTAGCAAACACTGAAAAGGAAAGATGGTGAATACCATCCCCTTTGAATTGAACAAGGAGCTTGTTAGTTGGACACAGAGGCTCATTCCTGAAACCCCAACACATGGGAAGCTGAGGCAGGAGGATTGCCATGAGTTTCAGGTCAGCCTAAGCTACATAGTAAGTTCCAAGCCAGCCTGGAATAAAAAGTGAAATTCTATTTTAGTCCCTTCATCCCAACATTCAGAACAAACAGTTTTTATATTTATACACATATGTGTACACATACACATGAACATGCACATTTGTGTGTGCACATACACACACTTGCTGCTATGGTTCACATTTGAAATGTCCCCTGTAGGTGCTTGTGTTTGAACGCTTACTCCCCAGATGACTGACTGTCCTGTTTTCAGAGTCCCAGTCACTTGGGTGGGACTTTGAAGGTTGTGCCCTCCATGGCCTGTTGTTTCTGCTTCCTTGTCAGCTGCCTTTGAAGATCTCAGCACAGACTGAGGGGTTCCAGCTGCCATGCCTTCTTGCCAGGATAAACTAAATTTCCTCTCAGCCTCTGAGCCAAATAAGTTTTGAGCCTCCCTTAAGTTGTGAGATAAGAAACTAACGCAATGTACATGCATGTACATATATACATGCACATACAATATACATGCATATACAATATACAATATACACGCATATACCCACAAACATGTATGTCTATATACATGCACATGCATATAATACATGCATACATGTGTGTACATACATAAAAATATATGCACAAGCACACATACACATATATACACATACATATGCATAATGTACATACATGCTTATATATGTACTGTGTATACTCATAAAATTGTGTACACTTTATAACGGTATGGCTCTCCAAGTTCAGTGCATGTACATACGTGCTTATATGTGTACACATGTACATTCACAAACATGGGCACACCTCTAAACGGGAGGCTCTTCCAGTTCCCTATCCTCCTGAGACTTCAGGGAGAAGGGGAAGGAAGTGTCGGTCCAGCTGGAGAGCATGAATAAAGAGATGGGAAGTCAGTCTGCTATTTTAAGGACGTGAGAATCTTTGCCTAATGGTCTTGCTGGTTAATTACATTTTGAACATAGCTGAAAAATAATCTGATCGCTTTCATTATCTCTGCAAATAATTCATAAATTCAGATGGACTCAGCGCTGTGGCATGGAGTGCAGGAGAACTTCAGGTCTGACGAGGTGGTAATTACCAGGACTGTACCGGAGCTGACAGCTGCCTTTGGGATGATCTCCTTTTTATTGAAATTCTCTGTGTGATTAGAAAGACAGACAGTCGGCTTGAGCTAATCCACAGCAGCCGGTACCCAGCAGTATCCATGCAGCCTAGTGGAGCTGCTGTGTGGGGAGACAGTCTTTGGGCTTGATGTGGAACTTCACAGGTGGAAGACTCAAGTACCCCATCTATGACAGCGGTTCAAATATGCAGAGCAGAATCCTGGAGCAATGCTGGGAGGGAATTACAAAGCACTAATCTCACAAGCAAGATCCTTTGTCTCCTCTGTGTCCTGGAAACTGACTCATACATTTGTTTGTGACAGTTATTCTGCCACTCACCCCATAAGCTGCCCTAGATGGATGGCAGAACAGAGAACAGACCACAGACATTTGCCTGGTGCGCCGGGAGGAG
This sequence comes from Sigmodon hispidus, assembly GCA_004025045.1. Lineage (NCBI taxonomy): Eukaryota > Metazoa > Chordata > Mammalia > Rodentia > Cricetidae > Sigmodon > Sigmodon hispidus. The sequence continues at coordinate 14,366 of PVIH01005747.1, read as the reverse complement.
AGATGATGTCTGTTGTGAGCAGTGAAGCATTATGTTATGGACAGTATGTAAGCTCATAGATGTCTATGCAGTGACAAATTGCATAAGCTCACAAAACAAAGCCATACATTTTAGGCTCACTGCAGTCCTGAGTAAATAGATAGCTGGAGTACTTACATCAGATTGTTACTTCCAATCTGTTTATTTGTTTGTGTATCATTTATTCACTCGCTCATTCATTTATTCCATATGTGATTACAAAAGCTTCTGCCCTGGGTAAGTCTGAATGTACAAAGATGAAGAGGCTGTTATAGCCATCCCTGAATAGTTCACATCTGTTTCTCTGCATCCCTCTGCCCTTTTCTCCTTCATCATTTCGTCTATGCAGGATGTCCCCAAAGGCCCTTAGCCCTATATTACAGCTCTGTAAAATACTGTAGCTTCTCTGGGTCCTACCCTCTGTGCTTTGGAGCTGCTGGGACATCTTTGTTCCAGCACATAAGCGTTGCTGCAAAGGTCTGTTCCTTCACCGAGTTCTCCTCCGAGGCACGTGTCTCACTGTCTACAGGGTTAGCAGTTACTTAAGGTAGCAGAGGGGAGACAGAAGGAACAGAGAAGTAAGTGTCACATCACGGGGCCCTTTGACCTTTAACCCTCTTTCCTCTCATCTTCATCATCTTCACACTCACTGTGCTTCTCCTGAGAAACAAATATTCATGAATGTTCACCCCCCCACTCCATCCCCCACACACATACACACACACTTGTGCTCTAGACTGAATAAAGCAGGCTCACTCATTGCCCCTAGTAAGTAAGTTCTTCTCTGAGAATACTTCCCCAGGAGTTGTAGAAAGGAAAACACAGTCTTTCTCTCTGCATAATTTACCTGTGCTAAAGCCTGTGTCTTTAGACACATATGGAGAGATGGGAACATGGCAGAGGATGGATGACTGATAGAGGATACTCTAGCAAACTTGGGACCAGTCTCCCTATCCCTGAGGGAGACAAAAGAAATGCTTTAAAAATCAGAATTCTGTTTTCATTTTTTTTTCCTTTGCCTTTGTGTGGATGTAGAGGTGAGCGTGCATAAACGTGCATGTGTGTATATGGTACTGGGGATGGAACCCTGGGCTTGGCAAATGCTATACAATTGCCCTACCATTGAGCTTCATATCCAGCTCTTTCGTGATTTTTATTTTGAACAGGGTCTTGCTAAGTTGCCAATGCCTGACATGGAACTTCCTGTAGCCCTTGTAATCCTTCTCCCTCAGCCTCCTAGTAACTAGAATTACAAATTTGGCTCTTCTTTCTATATTGTATGCTGATGTTTTTAGAGTAAGTACCCAGGCCTGCTTGCCTGAGCTGCAGAATGCATTCGAAAATATTGCTGTGCAATAGATTTTGCAACTCAGTTGTGTGCCAGAGTAAACATTCATTATGCCACAGTTTCTACAGGTCAAGGATCTAGAACTACTCTGCTGGGAGGTTCTAGTACAGGCCCTCTCTTGAGGTCAAAGCCCAGATGTTGGCTGTCTGACATCTTAACGAGGATGAGATTTGTATCTATGGTGGCCCCTCACAGGTGTCAGCTAGAAGCTTCTTTGTTCCTATTATTACCCCTCTTAGTGGTGAGCTCATTGCTTCTACCAGAAAGATCTGGGAGGGGAAGGGGTCATGTTGCATTTTATGATGTAGCCTTGGAGGTGTGTGACTGTATGTCGGCATGATGTCCAGGAAGAGAATGTCATTGAGGGGCCTCTTGGAGGCTGGATACAAGAGGACATTTGTTTGCAGGCACCAGTCAAATCTATAAATACCTGGACAGCAAATGCCCAGAGGAACCAGCAATGGGAAGGTAAGGATTTGTGGTTTCTCTGACTTCTTTTCTTTCATGGCTTCCTAATACAGCTCTATTACATTCCACCTAACACCACGACATTTGTACTGGAATGTGGTACATCTCACAGTGATGAGCATTCGTTGAACAGTCATCCTGAAAGCTTTATGCAAACAAGTACACTCAATTGCCGCATCTTCTTCTCTCTTTCTTTCTTTTTTACAAGTGAGGAAACTGAAGAGGTGATGTGTGACAGTTACATGGCTGGCATTTCTGTGCCAGTCATTTCAGATATCAACCAGAACTTCATTGGTTACTGCCAAGCAGTGTTTTGGGTGTGACCAAGAAGAGGGATAGCACAGAATGGGGGCCGCCTAGTCTGAGGATGTGCCACATACAATAGACTAAGCTAGAGTTGAAATTTATGCGTGGCAGGAAAATTGATATGCATGGCAGGAAAGCCTAAGACTTCACCTTAATTGCCACCATTAGTAAACAGAAATCTCCTGGTGCAGGGTACAGCTCACAGCTAACAGCATGGAAAGTACTGTGTGAGATTTTTCTGTCCAGAGTACCAGCAGTTTAAATGTATGCTTCTGGTTTTTAATATTCAAATTTGCCATCCTGTGGCTTGCTTTACTGCTACTAGAGAGGTGGGGAGCTGTGAAAAGAGACTCAAGTAAAAGCCCTGGAGCATGGGTGTTTGGGATGTGTTTTCCAATTGTGTGTCTCACTCCCTGCCAGCAAAGGACAGGACAAGGAGCCAGAAATCCCCCTAGGATGTACAGCTATCTCTAACTACCAAATGAAGTCATCCCACTTTGTTATATTTTCATCTCATTCTATCTTTTTTATATTCTTATTGTTTCTCAGAAAATCGCAGTGGCAAATAAGAGGACTGCAGTCATAAAGTAGGATATGGAGGGGTGTTCATTCATTTATTCATTCACGGATCCAAAGTGTTGAGCTTTGGTGTGCAGGCTTCCTGCTGGCTGAGAGCTGCCAGTTCCTAACCCATTCATTGTCCTCTGATGGTATTCATTGAGTACTTTCAGCTCTCTGACACCCTAACAGCTGTTGTGAGGCTTTTTTTTTTTTAAATGTAAGACAGGCTTCTTGTTCCTAAAAAGATCTGGAAGTGTTTTTAGGAAAGGAAAATTCACACATAAAAAGGAACAAGAGAGCCATGGAGTGTAAAATTTTGTGGTGTGATTATTGGATATGCCAGGGGCTGTTGGGAGCAGCTTGTGAAGCACGGGGGAGAACTGGGAAGGCTTCTCAGGGGAACCTGATTCTGAAAACCCGGGACTACATGCAGCCTCAGGAGTGCTGTTCAAGGATCCCCGATGGGGAGGTTATGAGAAGAGGGGGTTCTGCAGAAAGCCCCTCCCAGACTTAGCCTTGTGCGAAATGTTTATCTGCTGTACATCTCACCCCTTCAGGAGCCCAGAGTTAAACTGGGTGTGTGCATGATGAGTGGTCAGATGAGAACCTTGTGGCCCCAAAGACCACACTCCTGCCTGATTGTCAAACAGAGGAATAAACACCTCTGGAGGGCCTGTCCTCTACTCCAAAATGGGGTCAGAGAATCCAAGTAGAACAAGAGGCCATGGCAAGGGGCTCAGACGAGGGATGAGCATGCAGTATGCCAAAACCACCAAAATGAAAGGATTCTCTTGTACATCAAAGTCCTGACACAACCACCGGCTCTAAGGAACAAGGCTGGAGTGAAGCTGGTTGATGTTTTTCCCTGACTTTGCCTGGTATCTCTGCACAGATACCACCTTGAGGGAACCAGCAGGGTTCCCCCAGGGCAGCATGCTTGTAGCTAAGACTGTGGGTTTCCTAACAAAACAGGGACCCAGAAGACCTTGTTGAAGACTTGCCCATCTTGGGTCCAAGACTCATTTTAACCCAGATGCAGAAGTGTCTCCTGCATCACTGCCCAGATAAGAGGCCATAACCCTAGTGAGGAGCAGTCCTAGAAATTAGCAGACTCAAGAGAATGTATCCAAAGGCCATGTGGTTTGAAGAGAATCTCATAACTATATCACTGTACCACCAGGCCTGAGGGTCATTTTGGCAACAAAGAGAGGTGTGAGCCTGGAGCATGAGGACAAGAAGGCAACAGCATAGCAAGGAAATAATGCTTACATTGGGATGCCCCAAGAGGTCACGCTGACAATACCTGCAGCCAAGCCCATCTTGTCCATCATAAGTAGATTTACAATTGAACCTTTGGGTCCATGAACTCTACATCCCTGGGATCAACTAACTGTGAACAGAAAATACTTAGGAAAAATTTGTACTGAGCATATGAAAACTTCTTGCTATGATTCCTTAAGCAATACAATGTAACAACTATTAAACATGGCATTTACATTATGTCAGGGACTGAAGTCAGCTTGGAGTGGTGTGTGTGTGTGTGTGTGTGTGTGTGTGTGTGTGAGAGAGAGAGAGAGAGAGAGAGAGAGAGAGAGAGAGAGAGAGAGAACGGATGTGTGGTAATAAGCAAATACTTAGCCACTTTATTTACTTATTTGCATTTTTATGGTTCTAGGGATTCTATGCAGACTTGGGCATCCAAGATTTGGGTATCTACTGGAGTGCTGGAACACTTCCCTCCAGCCCACAGAGGTCCATATTTACATACCTCTCCACTTCAGCAAGGTTCATCAGGTCCATTCTGACAGCTAGGGAGCTCACTTTTGCAGGGGTGAATCTCTTAGGAGTAATTTTTTTTTAATTGAATAGATTTAATTAAATTTATACATTTCTTCCTGCTTGATACCAGGCCAATTTCTTGGATTACTTTACTAAACCTCATGATAATTCTACAGACAAGCTTCAGGTGAGGAGGTGCAGGCCGGTGGGATAAGCAACATGCCTGCCTGTTGAGTCTGGCTCTTGGGCGTATCTGAGCCTTGGGCTTTGATAATGCATCAGCAGAAATTTAGTTTTATTATTTATTTATTTGAAAATTTTTGTTACTCTGTGTGTATTCATATGTGTGCACATGTGGGTATGGGTGCCTGCGTGTACAGATATGCAAGCAAGTGGAGCCCAGCTAACAGTGTCAGGTGTCTTCTCTATTATTCCTTGCCTTATTCTTTGAGACAGAAACCTCTTACTGAACCTGGTGCACATCAATTTGAAAAAAAAACTATTTGGCCATCACATTCTCCTATCTCTGCTTGGTTTTACATGGGTGCTGGGGATCCAAACCTAGTTCCTCATGCTTGCAAAGCAAGTACTTTCCTGGCTTATGCAACTATTCAGCCTTATTTATTTATTTAGAGGGATTGGAAGAGGGTGTGAAATAGTCAGTCTCACATAGTTCAGTCCAACCTCCAACTCTCCATGTAGCCAGAGCTAGCCTTGAACTCTTGGTTCTCCTGTCTCTGCTTTCCAAGTGCTAGGATGATATACGTTCGCTACAAAGTCTGGCTTGAAATGAGTTTTAGAGACTCTGAATTTTATGCTGGTGTCTAGCACTGTCCCTTTCTCCCAGTTGTCACAGGCATCTGGGCTAATTATAAAATAATACTTATATTTAATTAATTTTACTAGAAATTATTGAAAAAGTTCAGCTAGTAGAGATGTTGGTCCTTATTTTTTTGAAGGATAGGGACATGAAGGGAGAAGCAGAACTGTGATTCTATTTAAAGGATTATCATTCTGGCTTTGAATAATTCACAGCTATGCTGGGGACAAGCATTTACTAATGTAAATGCTACTTTTATGTACATACTTGAAAGGAGGCAGGTTCAGGCTGTCACAGGGATCAGAGCAATTTGTAGCCCGTGCTGCTCACTTCATGGAACTCACACCTTCCGGTTCAAGACTTCGGGTTTCCAGAGAGTCCTGGGGAGAAAGACTCTGGTCTGTTCATAGCGCTATATTGAAAAATTTTAAATGCTCTGAGCCAAGCCAGGCACCCCTGGTGATACTGTAGCTGATCATTTGACTTCTCTAAAGCCAGCTGGGCTGCAAGACTACAGTGTAGGTTGCAGGTGTTACTACGGGATGGCTAGATGAGTCCATGGGCATCTTGCGAGCATCAGAAGAAGGTGCTGAGGACCTGGAGATGGTTTAGTTGGTGACATGCTTGCTACATAAGCGTAAGTCTGTGAGTTCATAACCGAGAACTCATGTAAGAAGCTGAGTGTGTTTGCACACACCTCTAATTGCTGTTCTGGGAGGTGGGGACAGGAGAATCTCTGGAGCTTATTGTTGACCAAAGCTCTATGGAAATTGTAACCTTCAGGGTAAGTAACAAATTCTGTTACCAAATAAGGTAGAGAATGGTTGAGGGAGATATGTAACATGAGGTTTCTGGCCTGCCTAGTCCGGTTCAGACCTGCCCACCACCTGTTATCTGAACCAGCAATCCCAAAGTCTCAAAGAAACACACAGACACTTATATTAATTTCATGCTATTTGGCCTCAGGTATATTGTTAGCTAGCTCTTTCATCTTAATTCAACCCATTTCCATTATTCTGTCTTGCCACACAGCCCGTGGCTTACCTATTTCATTACATGTTGATTCTTCGGTGGCTGGATCATCTCTCTCTGTCTGACTCTGCTCTCCTTCTCCTACCTAGGCTCTGATTTCTTGCCTACTGCTACAATGCCTGATACAGGCCAGAACAGTTCCTTTATTTAAAGAATGATATTCACAGCATACAGAAAGATATTCCCACATCAGAGGTGTCAACTTCTGGCCTCTGAAGGTTCAGTCTTGGCTCTGCTGCTTGCTATCTCTGTAATGAAGGTGAATTTCTTACTTTCCTCAAGTTGTTTGTGGGTTTCAACATAGTTGGTCTCCTAAGGCTCCTGTAGGAAAGGCTCGATCCTTAGGACGGGAGATGCAGCGGACCTTCAGAAGGCGGGCACTATGGAAGGTCCTTAGGTTGAACTAATAGAACCCTGTCTTCTTCTTCCTTATCACTTCCTGGCTTGTGAGGTAAGCAGCTTTGAGTTACTACATGCTCCTGCCATGGAAGTATCCCACCTCTGAGGCCCAGGGAGAAATGGGACCACCTGATCTTGGTCTGGAACCTTAAGAAAGGAATCCTTTTCTCTTGAGAAGTTAGTTTCTTTTGGGTGTTTTGTTACAGCAAAGTAAAGCTGACTAACATGGTTTCTTCAACCATAAAATGAGCAAAAATATGCTTTCACATGAGTTTGGAAAAAAAATTTAAAACAATCTTAGCATTTAACAAATCTCCTTCTTTGTGGCTTCAAGCTACCAGGACATAGGATCACCTACCTCACCCACTTGCCTCTCTCCTCAGTGCTTCTGCTGAGCAATTTGCCCCTCACTGTGACAGACAGTTGAAGGAGCTTCCTCTTCCCCATAACTTGGTAAAAGCCTGACTGTACCACATCAACAATGGGCACCATCCAGTTTTATTTTGGGCAATGTTTAGGTATGTTTGTTTACTGACTAGAGTCTACAGGTGATTAAAGTGGACAGTTGGGCAGAAGCCCTGGGTTGTCTTGCAGGGGTACAGCCTCCTCCTAACTTCCCCAGTGACCTGGAAGAAAATGTATCATAGTTGTTCCTGTAGAGATGCTTGCCACCAGGATGACCAGAGTGTCCTAAGTGCTTTGATGCTTGGAGGATGTTGACATGGGTCTGGTTTATGTGATTCTGAAGTCTCCAGGTCTTCCTTCTTCAGTGTGTAGCACATGTTGGCAGTCAAGAAATAAAAGAGGTATTGAGAAATTAAAACAGTGCACATGAAGCTTTCTATCTGGACAGCAATCAGTGAATATTGTTCTAGACAGTGGTTCTTAACCTTCCTAATGCTGCAACACTTTAATGAAGTTCCTTGTTGTGGTGACCTCCCCAACCATAAAATTATTCCATTGCTACTTTATAACTGTAGTTTTGCTACTGTTATGAATTGTATATGTAGGATATCTTAAAAAAAAAACAAAAACAAACAAAAAAAAAACCAAGGGGGTCATGATCCACAGGTCGAGAACTGCTGTTCTGGATAGTAGGCTCAAGGATCACATCTTATGCTTACATTGATTTGATCCGGAAGGCAAAGGTTATAGAGTGTGTGTGTGTGTGTGTGTGTGTGTGTGTGTGTGTGTGTGTGTGTGTGTTTAGGGTTCATTTTCTGCATGGCAGCTGAGATATACTGATTTCACCAAAGTCAGGGCTACCACAGCTCTTGAGAGCATCTGGAGCCCCCTACCCCCACCCCTGGATGCCATCAACACAGGTTAGAGGCTTCCATTTCTCAGTCATGAGCATCAATCACTAAATTGTTTGGGAAGAGATGATTCCAACAAAGAAATCAACTGTAGGCTTCTCCCTAGGAGCAATGTTACGAGTGGAGAGTGGAAAGAAGCCAGGGGGCACAGGCACAGTCTCTGTCCCAGGCATTCATCATGGTATATGGCTTGATGCAGTATGGTTCTGGGAGGAGTTAGGGCCAGAGGAACTCAGAGTCACTTGCTGGGTGGCCAAGAGTGTCTGTCCTCCAAGATTCCATAGACTTGCCCAGTGGCCTCTCAGTTGGAAGTGGGGTCAAGTACCCTGTTTATCTTGTTCTGCCCTTAGACCAAACAGAGCCCAGGGTTGTCAGGACACACTGGGAGAGATGGTGATGGTACAACCACAGTTTCTACTGCTAACAGAACCCTGAAGGATATGGTGATGAAGGGACTGGAAAGGATGTGGGTTCCACTGATGAAAGCCTTGAGCACTGATTTCTCTGATGCGTGTCATCTTTTCTCTTTGCACGTCCCTCTACTTGGGATAAAGCATATTCTTTAACTACAGACCTTGCCTCCCTACAGTGAACTCTGCTGAAATGGCCAGTGTATTCAGACTTGCAAATGAACCAAGGAGATTTCATTTCTAGAGTGTTATTGTTCCTATGACAGCCCGATCCTGACTACACTATACTCAGCTGGTTCCTCACTCTGGTCTTCTGGCCTTAGTAGAGCTCCGCATCCTCCTTTACTGGGAGCCAGCCACCTCATGGCCTTTGAGGTCACATGAAGTTATATAATTTCCACACTGTGGATAATCAGGAGCCAGAGAGGAAGGCTCACCTGTATCAAAACAGCCACATCTCAAACACAAAGCTGGTGGGTAAAAATAATCTGTGCACATTAGATGGCTCCCTGCCCCATCTAGCTGCCTAAAACCGATATCACGTCTTGTTCAAGTATAAACAATCTCTACACTTAGAACTTGAGCCGTGGAAGCGACTGAATCAGTTACAGGAGACCAGTCATAACTCATCACATCAAGAAGCTTAAGAACCCTCGATGTGAAAGATCCTAATGCCTAGAGTGGTTGAGAGCCAGGCTGTGTGCGAGAAGCTTTACATACATTAGCTCATTTAATCCGCCTACACGGGGCTGCTTCTGCTTTACAGATGTGGAAGGAGGCTCAGCAAAGTGAAGTGGTTTCTCAGGGTCACACAGGGAGTGGTATAAAAGCTGGGAATCAAACAATGGCCACTCTTTCTCCAAAGGCTAAGTTCTTGGGCCCAGTCTTCACTGCCAAGGGTCACCAGGAAGACGAGGTCATCAGGTGTGTTAAGATTTTGTCCTTTATTATTGCTGGGTGACTCTGTCCTTAGTTGAGAAGTGCCTTTCAGAGAGACCACTGAGGAAAGATAGAGCTGTACTGGGTCTCATCTGGCAGTGGCCAAGTCCACTCTGGCTCCCCTGACAGAGTCTTTGCCAATGTACTCGATGGTAGAGTGCTTTATGTAGCCTGTGTCTTCTTTAGATTTCCTGATCAAATCAACTATTGAGTTTTCAAAGCCCTTTATAAATGGTGCCTTACCTCTTGTCAGTATTCTGAGTTAGAGCTAAGGTAGAGGCAAGAAGGTGTGGGCCAGTGTCATCCCAGCTGCAGACTGCAGATGATCACTTTGTGTGGGAGTGAAATGGAGTTTCACTGCAGGATGCCAGGCAGCAAACCCAGAGTGGAGATCCAGCACACAGGTTCCTTAAAGGCTCTTTTGGCATCTACACCAGCAGGAGGGGGTGGAGAAAAGCCTGCTGTTGGCAGAGAGAAAGATGAACACTGCTGTGGCTTTTTCAAAGGCCTCAGAAGATTCGGAGGAGCATGCTGTGTTTTTAACCCACTGTAGGTTGTATTCAGGCTGCTGAAAGGGCCATGGCTTGGGGAGGCAGTGAGCTTTTATTCAGGCAGTTCTCAGAGACGGTGACAGGCTCAGAACCTCAGAGAGCAGTGTTCTGGGAAGAGATCCATCCTGTGCTCCCCAGGAAATATCTTATTGGCTTGCCCACTCACCATCAAAATTGACCAGAGCAGAGCCAACATGTGCAAAGGGAGTTATGGGGGCCAGACTTCTCTGATCCCCATTATTCTATGAGCCCTCCCTCCAAATGATGGTCAATGTCACTTCCCCTTCCAAGATGGTGGCTCTATTTCTTGCTGTGTTCTTTGGTGCCAGCTTCACATGTCATGGCAACATTTGCATCTTCAATACATCCTTTGGTAGGAATATTCCCCCATCTGAACCTGACTTGTAAATTTAAAGAGCCTGGGATTAATGCAATGAGAAGCACAGGGTTCCCATTGGTCTCTGGAAGTGACAGTAAATAACCTCCACACTACTGAATCTGAATTAGATGCTACAGTTTGGCCAGTCACAGAGTGAGGGTGGGCCAGAGTGACACCATCTTCCTTCTACACTGACCCCACCTGTATCTTCTTATAAGAGGGAGTTAGGACCCTGAGGAACAGTGGTGAGTTGTGCTATGTAGGGTTGGCTCTGCTCCTTAGAGGAAAAGAAAGCAAAGCAGCCATTTGTTCTTCCCTGATCCATTAGTATCTCTCTGGAGTTGCTGGCAGATGCTGGGAGTGGCATGGACAATGGCTTCAAAGCAGCACTCTCCTCTTGGAAGCTGTTGTGCAGCTCGGTCCATGCCAGCCTCTTACCCTATGCTGGTTTCCACATGTCCTACCCGTCTTCAGTTACCCTTAAGAGTCTTCTGAGAAAGGGACTATTTTCTCCTTCAGTTTATCACAGATGAAAGGAAACACAGAGAAATAAGTCAGGACTTTTAAACCCAGCCAGTCTCAGGGTAAGTGGACTTTTCTAGATTGTAACAAGCAACTTACAAAGATCAAAGAGTTAGCCAGCAGTGGTGGTGCACACCTCAATCCCAGCACTTGGGAGGTAGAAGCAGGCAGATCTCTTTAAGTCTGAGGCCAGCCTGGTCTTCAAAGTGAATTCCAGGAGAGCTAGGGATGTTATTCAGAGAAACCCTGCCTTGAAGAACAAATACAAACAAAAAAGAACAAAGAACAAAAAATTAATTTGGGTTATCACCCAGAGATTTCAGTTCAGCACAAACAGGCCGCATTGCTTGGGACCCAGGTGAGATAGCATGTCATGTCAGAAGCGTGTGCTGAAACAAAGCCATCCATGGGCTACAGAGCAGACAGCAAAGGAAGGAGGGGCTGTGGGCCTACAGTGCCCTTCAAGGTAGTACCCAAAGGACACAGGCCCCTCAGCTGGGGCTCTACTGACTCCTCGTAGTGCTTTGCTAATGGGCCTTTGGGAGACATCTGAGATCTAGGTATAGCAGTTCAAAGGTCCAGGAGCTAATTAATTACATCATAGCTTGTTAAAATTTCAATCCCAGAGCCTCCCTTAGAGTCTCTTATGGGCTTGAGGGGAGGCCCAAAAATCTGGAGTTTTAAATTCTTTAAAAAAATATTTTAGTGAGTATACAAATCAATGGGTTCAGTTTTCATCTATATAAATAAGTATACCTTAGTCATGCATGTTCCCCTCTTAGTCCCGCCCTCTTCTCTCTCCATTTGTCTTTTTCCTTCCACAAAATAGATACCCCCCCCCTTTTGTGCCTCACAGAGTCTGAGTTTTAACTGGTTCTTGCTACCTGCCAGGAAAATATGATGTAGGTGATTTCAATATCAACCTCTGAGAGATAAGACATGGCTTCCTTTCCATTTTTAAGTTTAGCTCCTTCAAATAAATGGATTCTGGCCATGAATGGGGCATCTCTCTGTCCTTGCTGCTTAGGTTGGACAACATTTTGGGGATTAGTGTGTGATAATCATTTTTATCTTGGAGCATAAGTTGTCAGAGATAATATCAAACTACTGGCTCCAATGTGAACTGCGTGGCTCAGATTTTGGAGTTATTGGGTTTAAAAACTGGTCTTTCTATGGTTCTTAAGTGTCTGTGAAGGAACCCAACAGACTGAGGCAGTGGAGAGGAGGCAGAATGAGGGGGTGGGGGAGGGTAAAGGGCAGGGAAAGCAGCCACTGAGGTGAAGAGTTTGACCACTGAGCTACCAGAAAAAGTATGCTAAGAAGGTTAGGAAAGCTGGGGGGCCTTGACTATGGCAGTAGAAGAAATCACAGAGCAGATATTATGCCAAGGGGTGAGTGGTGGAAAGCATGAGTCTCTATACCCCACAAGAACACAAACAATCCACAGAAAATTTAAAAAGCCATGAGCACCAAGCAGGAACAATGGCTTAGGGACACTGTGTAGACACTGCACCAGCACTCATCATGTCAGGCATAGTACAGGGATGTAGGAAAGGACAAAACCCCACTCCTGATACCACTCCTGCTATGGTGGGGAAGTACAACCTTGTTTTTGTTTCATGTCTTCTTTTCCTTCCTTTGTTTTTTTGAAGGAGGGTCTCCCTATATAGCTCAGGTTGGCCTTGAACTCCCAATTCTCTAGCTTCTGTCTTCCAAGTGCTGACATTATAGGAATGGTTATTAGAAATTTATGTTACGACATGAGGCAATGATAAAAAGATAAAAGGAGACAGTTCTTCATTTAAGGAGTTTATGCTTGATTAGAGAGAGTAAGTCATGTTGTGACAAAGACTGAGATTGTTGGTGTGGTTTGACTGGTCTCTTCCAAAACTCACATAGGCTGAGAGCCACTGAAAAGAAGGCAATCACCTTCCTAACACCTCCATCAGCACACATCCTCCATCAGCCGCCCTCCTGTCCCTTCAGTTTCCTGAGACATCAAGATTAAGCAAGACGGAATAGCTCTGTAGGAGTGACAGGCTTGATTTTACATCCTGTCTCTCATTCCAAGGAGAGGAAACAAATCTCCAGAAAAATTATTGTGAGTAAGGGAGAGCTTGCTTTACCCCACGGACAATGAGGCTGTCCAAGGAAGACACCAGGTAGGCAGTTTCTTAGTATATAGGGGATGTGGGTGGGCTCTGCTGCCCTGGAGACCCTGAGGGAGCTCCTCTGTTGGGCTGAGCTTGGCAGAGTAGGCGGCTGGGAAATTCTTCAGAGACTATTAAACATGGATTGTTTTTAGATTAATTAGTCTAGAAGAAGAAAGTGAATGGACCCTTAATATGATGAGAGGCTAGAGGGTATTATGAGTGGAATTAATTAGACCTCTTGTAAATTTATAAGCATCCTTAGCAAATAATTGCATGTAATTATAAAGGCTGTGATGGCAGAAGGAAGCTGCACAGGCCTAACACAGGCAAGCCCCGGTTCCCGGATGTGGAGTTGGCATCAAACACACACAGCACTTCTCAGATGGCATGGTGGGGTAAGGAAGAGGGTAAGGGCAGGCCAGAAGGAAGACAGACACAGGGATGGCCCCACTCTTCCCTCTACTGGCTGAAATTCAGGAGAGACATATAGCCCTGATGATCTGAGCAAAGCTTTCATCATCATGGACTGGTACCAACTTTAGAGTTCACCTCAGTTAAAGGGGCCAAGCTTGGTATTTACTGGATCACCTGGGATGATGCATAACCACCTCACTGTACTGGCCCCAGGCTTCAAAAAATCTTGCCTCTACTGATTTTTAGAGAATTGCAGTTTCCACATTGACACTGGAAAGAGAAGGTCTTAAGCAGGATGCTAGCTACAGTCAGGAGCTGCTCCGTATCCTTTCATAAGGCATCTTATTCAAGGCTGCATGGACCCTGAAGACAAGGACTGGAGAACTATAACACATGGCTGTAAACTACTCTACTGTCTCCAGCATGAGTATTAGGACACGTTTATACCCATAATTTATGAGGAGTTTCTCCCTAGGAAGGTCTGCAGAGGCAGTGGGTTTCCATTAAATGACTCTCTAAGGGATTTTAAAAACTGCCAGTGCTCCACAGCCCCATCCCTCCAAGATCTTGATGATCTGATCTAGGAGCCCTGGATGTGGTGCTTTTTAATTGCCCTGGATGATTCTTATTACACAGTAGAAATAGAGCAGATCTATCTAGGTTTGCTGACTACAGATCCTTACTGTGGGTGCGAGGTTCATCGTTAGAATTTCATTTTCTTTTTTTTTTTCTTCTTCTTTATTTTGTATTTGTCAAAAAAAAAAACAGTAAAAAGAATTTAAAATGCAGAAGAGTTAACAATAACTATACAGAGGATAAGAATCATAAGCATGGCTTATCAAGGGTAGAAATACAAATAAGATTGCTACACATATATTTTCTTTGTGTTCAGCTTTCCCTATATATCCTTATTCAAGGTCTCTTCCCCCTCCCAACACATCTGGTCATTTT